>JANVCC010000185.1:504759-507259 GCA_025345505.1 Todiramphus chloris collaris
CGGCTGGCCCTGCGCAGACCCTCGTTAGGCTGTGCCAAGGGGATCTCTGGGCGGCTGGCCCCGTGCAGACCCTTGTTAGTCAGATGCGCTGATGAGAGGAGACGGGATGGCTCCCTGCTCTGCGCCGGTGCTGGGGTGAGGGCTGGGCTGGCAGCACTGCCTGGGCTCTGCCCACACACCCGGCCCCGGCGGTGCCTCCGGCAGCTTGCCCAGGGCTCAGCCCAGCACCTCTCCCCTTCGTTGGCTCCATGGGACGGACCAAGGCACAAGCCCAAGCCCGGAGACAGTCCCGGGGCACCGCACCCAGTGCTGGGGGCCCCGGAGCGAGGAAGCCTGGCTGGGAACCCCCCAGGCCCAGCCTGGGCAGCACTGAACCACACAATGCTTGGCATGGGGACTGGGAGAGCCGGGGCCTCCCAAGCTGGGGAAGGGTTTACAGCTTTCCTGTTCATCCTGAAATGACTTTGATTAAAAAACCAGACCTGGACTAAATTTTCATTTTTGCTAATTTGATTGTCAGCCTTGATTTTCCCCGTTTCCTGCATAACTCACAACACGGCACAATTAGTTCTTTACTGCTAGATCAAGGCACGAAAACACTTGAAAAAACACTCCTGGTTTTGATTATTTTCTTTTTTAAATAAAGTGAAGGTTAAGTGCTGCATGGTGACGGCGAAGCAGTACCTCAGCACCGCGGCTGTCTCAGCACCAGAGAACATGGAGAGACTTCAAACAAGCTCTTCAAATTGCAAGTGTTTAGGAGCTCTTGATTTTATTATTTTTTAATAAAATGTCCCCTTTGAAGTCTCCGCACCACACTAAACTTCAAAGATCACACCTAAGCACGTGCTACTTCCAAGCAACAGCCCTTAATTAATTAGACGGGAGCAGATAGAAAGCAGGGCCGCGGCAGCGCGGGGCAGGGCGCGCTCGAGGACGGGGAGGCGCAGCGGAGGTTCCCCGGCCTCCGCACGCGGCCGCGCGCCGAGCAGAAACACAGGCGCTTTTCAATTACTTTCGGCTCTGGAGGTAATGACAGACAGACTCCTTGGAAGTCATTAAACATGTAATGTCTGTCTGCCACAGAGAGGAGGGAGGCGCGGGCAGGACTCGGGCTGGAGCAGGCGGGTGCAAAAAGCATCTCAGGAAGCACCCACAATAGCCGCACTGTTCCGCGGCTGGCGGCTGTAAATTTCTCCCTCTTGATGAGAGAAACATCCTGTTGGGTAAGGGCTGCTTCCTTCCAGCGCGGGGAGTTTCTGCACTTCAGTCATTTCACTCCTGCAGTTCGGAGCAGGGTCTATTGAAGAAACACGCTGCATTGTGTTACGGGATCTGGCCCCAGGAGCTTTGATTTTCCTTTGCCGAGACACCGACAGAGGTGTGATTTCGTACAACTGGGGCAGGGAGGTTGTCACTGGGGGGGTACTGGGCCCCCAACCAGAAAGCCTCTGCACAGGGGCCAGGTCACGGGGCAGCAGCAGATGCTCACACTTGCAGCGACGGCTGCGATCCTGCCCCGTGGCAGCACCGTGCTATCTCCAGCTGTGGACCGAGTGACCAACATCTGTCCCACACAGCTCTCCAGGGACATGAGGGTGCACAGACCCCTCTCCCACCATGGCTTTGTTTTAAAGGACGTTTGAGTTTTTTTGAGCACACAGGCAGCTTTTTGCTTCCAGTAAAAGCAGGGGAAAGGTGACAGGCCCTGAAGCTGTCCTGAAGCACCATGCTCTCCATACCATGGGCACCCCAAACGTGAGTGGAAAGCAGAAACTCACCACAACCAAGGCTACAAAGGAGGTGGGACTCCCACCTCCTGTCTGCAAGCTCCCTGACACACAGAACGTGTGCTCCCACCATCCAGTGGTGTCACACTTGTCCAGCCAGAAGAGCCTTGCCAAGGACCCCAAGCTGAGGTCTCCAGCGCAGGAAGGACACCAGCAGGACAGGGGTGACGGCCACAGTGCAGGAGAGGCTGCCCAGCTGCCGGGGCTGCAGCCACCGCCCAGGTCTGGGGAGCCAAGACGGGGCAGGATTCCTTGTCCTCCCGAGACCGGACCACAGAGCCATGGCCCTGCAGAACCAAAAGCCCTTCTGCAGCCCTTCCCCAGATCCAGATCCCGATCCCAATCTCCTACTGTAATTGAATTTTTAAGTGCTCAGAGTCATTAGTGGAGACACATATTTCTATCAGGTAAATTTCATTTGCATATGCAAATTATATCTAAATACACTGCACCATTAATATGATCACTAATTACATAATAATAGTCACCAATCTCCACACAGATCAAACTTACAGTTTTGTAGCTATTAAGGAAATTGTGCTTTGTAATTAAGATAATCCTCATTTCCAGATGCTAATTAACTATATAATAATTAGCTTCTTTTGCTAATGCAAATTAAGTATTTTCATCCTTGTTGGTAAAAGAGTTGCTTATCACTTAAAAAAAAATAGACAACCTAGAAATAATCCCTCCCCCCTCTTAAAGGTGAA
>JANVCC010000185.1:512259-550500 GCA_025345505.1 Todiramphus chloris collaris
TGTTTTAATAAAGCAGACACAGTGTGCCAAGTGAACCATTTAATTATCTGCAAAAAATGATGAAGCAAAACAATAGTTTGCAAAAATAAATGACTAACCTCTGATTAAAACGTCTGTCCTCATTACATACAGATAAAAGATACAGTATCTTTTAAAAGAAAATGTACATTGAAGAGAAGGAAGTGGCAGTTGCAGCACAGATAACCTGACATTTTGCAACAAGAAAGGAGCTGACTACGGGCACTGAAATGTAACAAATATCTTTGTATTTTCTTCCATTTCTTATTCTAGTAAGGCCTCTGAAGGATTACTTTTGTACTTTAAAAAAAAAGCCCACAAACCACAGAAGGTGTTCATGCACCAAGGCCTTCCTGAGCACACCCTGGGCTGGCATCCACCCGGGCACCGGTGCCACACAGGCTCCCACCCGGCTCCGTGGCCACGCGCTGCCATCCCGCAGCCGCTCACAGACGTGCCGAACAAACCGACTGAGCCCCAGAAAGGGAGGAGGAATCTGAAAGCAAACTGCTGCCATAAGAGCAGCGTGTGAAATAAATGCCTCCAACAAAGCTATCCAGACAAATTACAACTCCCCCCTGCCAAGACCCGCGTTATCCAATAGAGCAAAGCAACTCGGTTTCTTTTTCAGGAATCCCCTGGCTTTGATGTTTTTCCAGACCATTAATATCGGTCCCCACTCTCTCTGCTACCTCCAGAGGTGTGGACGATAAACCAGCGTCAAACGACCACATCTTGCTGTATTTCTCTGCCCAGGGATGGACCCTGCCCGCCTTGCCCTTGCTGCCCGCTGGCACCGAGCCCCAGCCGGGACCTGGCCCCAGGGGACTGTCCCCACATGTCACAATGACCTGGTGCTGGGAAAGTCTGCCTGGGTGACTCAGCAGGTCAAACTCACACTGGCACCTACACTTGCAGATGCTTCCCTCTACAAGTGCAGCCCAACCATTCCACTTCACGATGGCAACTGCTTCGACCCGTTGTCTGTCCCAAGTCACTTCCTGCGGCCCTCCAGGTACGGCAACAGAGCCATCCTGCTGCCTGATCAGATCACACAGTTTATTCTGACCCTTCTGTAAAGCGGCTGAAAGAGGTAAATAAATATTTAAATGCAACAGAGAAATATTTCTACGTAATAACAACAAACAGCCACTAAATATTTACCTCTTTAAGATAAATACTGAGGTTAACAATATTTGTGCACAATTCTAAAATAAACAAACTAGGGATGTGGAGAAGGTGCCACCTGTGAGAGCTGCCCACAAACCCATCCTCTTCATGGCAAGCTGCCAAACACACCCCAGCCGACACCGAGCTGGCAACTGGCTGTGTCTCCCTTCCTTGGTGCTCAGTCCTGGGAAAAATACTTCACACAAGGACCCGAGCAGTGGTGTGGTTAAAGACAATCACATAGTAGTACTTTTAAGCCCACGCAAAGGCACTTCTGCAAACTGCTCTGAACAACCACTGCTCCTGAGCAAAGAACGGGGAGCGCTGCAGCCTTGTTCACAGCACCAGTGCTGCTTTATCACTAGATAAAGTGCATGACGTGGTTCGGGGGGGGATGTGTAACCTCCCACCCAGAGGACACAGCATTTTTCCTCTGAAAGAGAATGAACACCTTCACCTTCCGTTCAGTACCAGCAAAACGGAGGAACACTGTCACTTTCAGAGACCAGCAGCCATCACCATGGACAGTCCGACTGCAAAGAGGATTTAAGAAAATCTATGGATTAATAACAGGACTTGAGAGACCAAACTCACGGAGAGCACTTCAGTCTGTCAAGCTAACACCAACTATCTCTATGCAGTCACGTAAGTGTTTTAACCATTTTGGTCTGACCGATGGCCAGTATTATTTGAAAATACTATCAACAAACATGTATCAAAGTACATTCTGCTTTTGTCCTGTTGCTTTTTCCGCACAGTTTCCACATCCGAACATTCAAAAAAATGGAACTCAGTCCTGTCCAAGGGTAACTGACCATCCTGTCATCTCTACGTTTCTGCTAGAACAAAATCCCTTGGAGACAGGTTTCTACAACTGAAGTTCTGTTTCTGGCTACGAGGTGAAAGCTGCAGTGGTATCTGGAAGCTCACACGCTTAGTTTCACGCACAAGATTGGTACAAAGAGGCTTTAATTACTTTGTGCACACATTCTGATGCAGCTGTGCAGAATTACCTGGTAGACTCCGTGCAAAGTGGTTTCTGTCTCGACAGTCTGAGAACAGGTAAAGAGAAGGCACAAACATTGACTGTCCTCTACTCAAATGACATACACTTGTATGCTGCAGCTGACAAACACGTCCATCTGCAACATGACGCCAAAGACGGCTACAGTGAAATTCCAGGGCTAAAATAGCCCTGTTGAGTGGTGTGCAGGTCACACACCAAAGCCAGCCACGGCTTTGCCCACCTGAGTTTAGCTGAGAAAGCCCCGCGCTGCAGGGAAGCACGCAGCTCAGAGCAGCCACGGCCGAGACCGTCACAATCTCATTTTGCAAACTCGGTCACCAGTCTCCAGCACAACACGCTGCCACGTGCTCCGCGCGGTGTGCTAAGCCTTATTTCCAACCCTAATCCTCTCCCAAGACGAGTCGGTCGAGTACGTCTCAAAGTGGCAGGTCGAGGCGATTCTGAAAGTGAAATCCGAGGTGGGTGCGGGGAGGCTCTGCCAGCGCCGGCGGCCGAGCGCCACGGCCCCCGCGGAGTGGCCCTGCATGGCTGGCTGGGCAGCCGCGCCGTGGCCGGCCTCGTCCCCGGGCAGGAGGAGACAGCTCTCGCCTGCAGGCAGGCGTTGAAGGGGCTTTCAGTGGAAGATCTTGTAATTCGAAAGGTTTACGTTCCAGTGGCACTTACAGAGTAGGAAACCGATGGGAGGCAAGATCCCCAAGAGGCATCAGCATATCGGTCTGAAACACACTGTTTATTAACTTCAGAGAGAGCTACGGTGGTATTAGAGCCCATCCAATTAGTGAGGCCTGAGGAATATCTGCACTCCTAAATCTCTTGGTTTCTGAAAGGGTTAAAGCTTATTATTAGCATATAATTTACAGGGCCTTTCTCCCAGGAAAGAAATAATGCACAGTAAATGCCACATTCATTTTAATAATACATGTTACAGTCTGTGCCCAACATCTGCACAAAGGTAAAGCAGACAGATTTTTTTGACATGTCCCACTCTGCCATCCAAACACAGGCTTTTTGTTTCTTAAGTGACGGAAGGTTTAATCAAGAAAGCAGGCAATTCATCAATCGAAACAAGGCTGCTCACACCGCCCTGACAGCACACACATGGTTTTATACAGAAGAAACCCGGCCACCTGTCAGCAGCACCTTTTACATCAGGATATACAAATACACTGGGTGATCAATCCTCCAGCTCTTCCCATTCATTTCTTCGTTTTCTTATTATATTTTTCTTTATGCTAGATGTTGCCCTCATTCTCTGCAGGGATAGATGGGAGACAAGGCAAGCTATGGCTGTTTATACACTATCATAAAAATTTATATACCCTTAGAGTGACTTATTTCCCTTCTATTTGAGTACCATTATTATAAATAATTTTTCACTTCATTCAGGAATTTTCCCTGTGCATTATTATCTGTGGCTGACTGAGAGGGCTCCCGCTCTCCCTCACTGTCCTTGTGGCTCTGATAAGCCGAAGCAATATGCAGCCAGAGGATGCTCAAGTCTGAAATGAAGGCAGTATGTAGTCGCAACAACATCTTAATTAAGCTGAAGGCCATGAAGTAAGACTACGCTGTGAAATACTGAGCAGTGTCTGTCGACAGGTCTGTCTGGAGCAAGGCATTCTTCTTCCCGCAGCTGCCCGTTCGAACGTGCATATTAAACCTGTCAGCTCCTCAGCACCGTGCTCCCAGCAGCACCCAGAGACCTTTTGCGGATCAACTCAGAGGTAATTCTGCCTTTTAGCCTTGGGCGTGTGGCACGGGCTGGGACCGGAGTCTGCCGGGCACGGAGGGCGATGCCAGCAGCGCAAGCGTGCGGGCGGACGGCAGCAGCACGCGGCAGGCCCCGCTGCGAGGGCTGGGCAAAGGTTTCCTACACGCACCCTGTCAAGGACTGATTCATTAGATCACTGTGCAGAGGAGTCTCCCTAACTCAAGGGGCCACCCAACCTTTCACTGCCAGGACAGGAAACAACAACAGGCTGGTTCAAGTCTGTAATTACTGCTTTCGGGACCATTCTTCCCTTGACTCCAGCTTTGTGACAGTAGTTGCATTACACGCCCACGGAGTAACAGCACAGTTCCAGCGGGGACATGGCAATTTCTGCCAAAAGGTATTTTGAGATAGAGTAGGCTCGACAGCCAAAATCCATCTCGCCTTCCATGAACAGGCTGAACCATAGCTGGAAGTGGTGTTTTCATTGGCTACGGAGAAAATCTTGTGTGTCTACACTACAGGCAGAGAACTGAGACCATGCTGCCACTCTCAATTTCATCCTCCTTTCAGCCTTCCCTGCAGAAGCACCCCAACCCATCCCCACGGCAGGAATTCAGACAGGGCCGATACCAGAACTGCAAGGGACCGATCACAGCAGCTTTTGTTTCCCCAGGGAACCTTCCATTTTGCCGAGAGCCAAGCGAGGATGCCCGCAGGCCTGCGACACGCGGCCGGGCCGGACCGGGGCGCTGCGCCTGCCCGAGCCCCGGCCACCTCGCCCGCCACGGCCGCACATCGCCCACGTCCCCCCACGCCAGGAAGCCAGGGCCCCGCACAGCGAGCGGGACGATGGCGGCAGCGCGCTGATCGATTCCCCGTTGCCATGGCACTGCGGCCGGGCGCTCGCTGCGCGCAGATAGACGGGCTGGCTGCAAACTACGTAACAGGAAACTTCGGAATGGTTTCCACAGCGCCTCCGGGGGCTGATCTACCTCGGCAACGTTCACGCGCGCAAAGGGAATTGTCACAGCACCTCATCACAGCTGCTGAAAAGGCAGCAGCGGTCGGGAGCTCTGTGAGAAGGTCCCTGCCAACGCACAGGATGTTTCAGATGACAAGACCTTTCCTTCAGAAACAGCTCACAGCTGCAAGAGCCATTAGAGCCGTGTAAGCACAGCAACTGGTGTAACAGCATGTCTGGAGGAGGACGGGCCGCTGGGGTTAAAGAGAGCTGTGTCCTCTGACTGCAGTGTGCTCCGGGGAGGACTGACGCCATGCCCAGTTCTGCAGGCCTCTTTTGCGCTCCATCTGTAATGATCTGGTAAAGTACTCGGGCTCTCTGCGAAGCGGGTCACCTTTCCTCTGCGAGCAGAGGCAGGCCAAGGGAGGTCCTACAGCACAGTTGTTCTCATTCATGAAGAGTTGCTGCCTTGCTGTTTGTGCCTTTGATGCTTTCTCAGGAGAGAAAGAGCAGCTTTCCATGCTCCACGCAGGGCTGCCTCATGGGATCACCAGAACACACCCTCCCTTGTGTTTCTAAATCTATTAGGGCAGGAGAGTAACGAGAAAAACGAGTACCAACAAGAATTACGCAATTGTTATATTCTGTCTATTTAGGAACCTGAAGCTGCAGCTTTAGTTAGGGATTGCTTTTTACATAACCCTTTGATTATGGTACATGAATTAATGCCATGTTCCCATGCTAGAATTGTCACTCGTTATTAATAGCAAGAACTTGTGAATGGCACATTTTTGCCATTTTTTCTTCCCTGATTACACACAAGCACTACCTATCGTAGAGCCCACTGACTCCACTGCTGCTGGGTGTCCAAACTCTCCTGAAAATCTCCTCCAGACAGATGAAGGGGCCGTACTTCCACTAGGCTTTGACAGAGTCAGGCTTAAAACCAGTACTTTCTCCTCTTGCAGAAGTGACATAACAAAGAGAAACCTGTGGCTAAGTGTGATTCGACCATGCCTATCACAATATTTGTTCAGGTGTAATGTTACTCCAAAAAAAAAAAAAAAATTAATTCCAAGCAAATCTCTCCAGCACCCCAGCACTGCTCAGCTGGACCACAGAACATGAGCTGGCCCCCCAGGAGGATTGGCAGGTGAAGCACGCTCTTGTGACACAGCTGCGACTCACATTTTTTTCATTTGCAGAAGCAGAGGTCCTTCTGCTGTGGTTCACAAAGAGCACACAGTGCTTGGCACATCCAGGAGTGACAGACTCTGTGAGGTACAGCTCTGTAAGGCACCCCTGTCTCTCACTCCCACAGGCGTTTCTTCCTGGGTCCCGAGAACCGGGCTACATTTCTTTCTATCTCACTCCTTGAAGAAATCAAGTGCGTAGCAGCAGGAACTCCTCCAGAGGAACAGCCCTGGCAGGGACAGCCCACAGGGACTCCAGCTCCAAACCAAACCCACTTGGGCGGTCCTGAAGCACCACAACAAGTCCCTGTACCTGCCTGGGTGAAGGAATGGGCTTGATCCTCACCACTCTACTGAAATACACATCTTCCCTGCAGACTAGTACTAGTTAAAAATGAAAACCAGCCAAGTTATTCATCGGCACACATTTTCCACATTGACATCTGGAAACTATCACTAGTTCTAGCACCTGCATGCAAGCCTGAAGTGGTGAACAGAGAGAAACCTGCAGCTAGAGACCAAGCGTGGACGTGAAAGCGTGTGCTTCTTAAAAACAGCACAGAACCCCCCCATGAATGGCTTATTTGAAATTTGCCCCAGTACAAGACAAAGCTTCCTGTGGAACGAGCAGAGAAATCTTCTCTTATGACTCAGCTGTGAAGATCATGAAAGAGGTGAGAAGCAAAGTTTGTTTCTGTGTTGGTTTCCACCTGAGCTGTCATCCAGCACCCTGAGGGCTGCAATCACCCCAGTGATCAGTAACCTTTGCTACCAGTAACACGTGTGCCTGGGCGTTTTCTGAGGTCTCTCTGCATCCCTTTTGCTCTTGACACTTAAATGGCACTGAGGAGAAGCCGGATGTGTTTCACGGGTACCACACACGCAGCTGTCTGCACAAGCAGGGCTGCTTTGCTTGGCTACACTTCTGATTACACAGAAGAGCAAAGGAACCGCTGCGTGCGGCCGCTTACCTGAAATGGCGTACAAATTTGAGTGCTGGTGCTCCAAGTCCAGGCGAGTGCTGTGACTCTTCCCTCGAAAGCTGGCAGGGAGCGTCAGCGAGATGTGCCTAGGGAAGGGAGATGGGAACGGAGGTAGCGTTACTACAGTGAAGAAGATCCTGCTGCCCCCGAGGACAGTGATGCCAAACCTCACTCGTCACCTCTCTGGCCACAGCAGAGCATGATGCCCTCCCTCCCAGCAATGCCCTGCCCAGCATTCCTGCAGCAGAGAGATTTTTACATCTTCCATTAAACCTTCCTACAAATGGGAAAAAAGTGGAGCTCATGGAAGGAAAGCTGAACCTATTTTCAGTGTCTCAGATCTTGTTAACAGGAAAATGCAGCACACAGCAAGCCTGGACACAGGTTAGAAGACAAGGTGGGCGACCTTCCCAGGATCCGGAGGCGGAGGAGGGTGGGATGTGGCACCTGGCAAGCCCAGCTCTTGTCAGGCCCGAGGGCCGGAGCTGCTCTGCACCAGCCTCCAACACCAAGGACAGACCGACAGCCCCTCGGGCAGAGCAGAAACAGCCAGCGCCGGCTCCTCGCCCAGTGGGACACAGCCTGGGAAAGCTGCCCGGGCACAGGAGCACTGGCGCTTGGACAGCGCGAGCAGGGCTGCTCCCCACAGGGACACGACTCTGCCTCTGCCACCCAGCCGGCCACGGAGCCCCACCGAGACATCTGCCAGAAGAGACTTTTTGCTAGTAACCATTATCGACAGCCCGCAGATTTCTACTCCTTGATCAGAGGTACAGGCTCTTCCCTTTTAATTCCAATCTGTGTTTTTCTAATGCTGATTCCAGGTTTGTGCAGATTTCTACAAAATATTCCCATTAATCTTCTGGACTGCACTGCCTGCTCACAGAGAGGCTTTGTGGAGCGCGAGGCAGAGGCAGCAGCGACCATTTTAGAGGAGCTAGAGGTACTGGACCCAGCCAGACCCCTGTCATCGCCCTCCTGCCAGGAGAACAAGGTGGCCTTTGTGTCCTCTCACGAATGCCCTGCCTGCGAGAAAGGGCCCTGTGTCCTCTGCAGCAGAGCATCAAACCCGTGTCTGCAGCAAGCAGGTTTTATCTATCGAGCAAATCATCTGGAAATTATCTGCCTTTAAAAATAGGACACACTTTCTGAAGAATTATATATTTTTAGCCCTCAATGCAGCTGATGGTGAACAGCACGGATAAAATAAGAAAAAGCAAACATCAGTTTGAGTTTGCCTGTGCTTCCCAAAGCTACTTCTAACCAAAAAAAGATGGTGTGAAAATATTTTTGAATTTGGCTAACAGTTTGCTGTTGAAAACACAATCCATATGAGACTCTGCAAGCAGAGGCAGGTTTGTCATGAACACACTTTAAAACAGAAGACCACTGCCTGTAGGCAATACATGCTTTTCATTTGCTTTTGGTTGGGTTTTTTTTTAATAGCAGTATCCAAAAATACTTTGAGGCACCAAAACAGCTAACAGAAAGACTTTGGAGCGTCTCCTGCTTGTACGGGAGACCTCTTTCTTCACCCCAAAAACAACAGTGGGAATCACTTGGGAAGGAGATAAAGGAGCTCCACTTAAAAGGCCATTTCTGAGCAGAGATTTTTAAAGTTTTGTAGCAGCAGCTGCCAGAGGAGAGGCTGACGCTCATCCCTCTGGATAGCCCCGCTCCAGCACCCCGCTCCCAGCCGGACAGGGCACTGCATGCTGTGAGGAAGGTGAGGGGTGTCCCTCGGCCAGAGGACTGCAGGGGCAGGCCCAGCACTGCCCCGGCACCACGACGGAGCCCCTGGAACACGCGCAATGCCTTCCAGCAAAGCGTTCAATCCCTACTTCACGAGGGCTTGCGGAGCCGAGCCCCCAGCCGCGGCAGCTTGCGCGAGCACCGTATGCTGAAGCACGGCGCACGTCCCACGCGTGCCATGAAAATGAATCGCTCGCCGACCGAGGCACTCTGGCCACGCGCGTGAACGCGGCAGCGGCAGGTGACACATCCAGGCCTCGCTGCCCGGCTCCGCGGGGCATCCCCCCTCCTCTGCATTTCAGGGGTCCTGACGTTAAAGGACGGGCTGAGGTGCCCCTCGCGGCAGGGGCACGGCACAGGCCACGTGTGGGGTGCGCACTTCAGCGGGCAGAGGTGCCCCTGCCGCCCCTCGTCAGCTGGAAGCGCCAGCACCAGCGGCCTCAACACCGGCTGCTAGGAGGGGTCTGGGAATGACAGCCCACATCCCCCCTCCGTGGCCACCGTTGATCCCTGAGGGCAGCCGAACGATGGGCAGCCGAACGGGCACTTCACCGCTCCCACCCAGCAGCACCAAAAGCCAGGTCCCTCCAAGGACAGCACTCGGCTGCAAGACCACAAGATGGAGGGCAGCGACTGCTAGAAAGGGATCAGCTCTCCCCTTCCCCTTGCTAAAAGGATAACACTGTATGGAAAAAACAGGAAACAAAGCCTAATTTATTTTAAATTAATGCAAACTTTGGCCAGGATCAATAAAACTTATACCTAAGTTCATTGCATAATGTATTTTCCTTATGTGTTGTGAAAGCCAAATCATTTTGCATTGTAGAAGACAAAAAAATTAAAAAAGAGGCTGCTATTGAAAAGCAAGAAAATCCCAATTACAAAGTCCCCAAGTTCCTAAACACATATCGTGAAAGTATGTGCAGCTCTGCAGCATATGGCAAATCAATTACTAGTTTAAATTTTAAAACAAAAACATGGTAAATGTGTTGCAGAAATAATCAAGAACAACGGTTTGGTTTAGATTACAGCGGCCACTAGAGTTTTGAATACAATTAATCATCATTCCAGGCAATGGGAAGCCATATTGACACTTATTCCTAATTTGAATATTTAATTAGGGTGAAGTTCTTCATCAAATTATCACAGAACTGGGAGGAAAGCCTAAAAGATTTAAACAATTACTACTTTAACCCTTCACCAACTGCTTACCTGTGAGCACAAGAATCTTTTCTCTGCAAAGCAAGAGCATCTCGGGCAGCACGGAAAGACGGTACGTGAAAAACACGGCAAGTGCCCTGGGAAGGGTACAGGGACGTTCGGCATCTCGCAGGGCTTCTTCGAGATGCCAGAGGCACAGGGGCTCCCGACTGCCTACGCTCCTCGACCTTTACCAGAGCAAAGCTTTCAGGCCAGATCTCCATTTTAGCATCAAGTGTGGTTCCTACTCTGGCTTTTGTGTTTTATTTTTCTTTTTGTGTTTGTTTGTTGGGGTTTTTTTTTGTTTTCAAACTGAAGAGCCTGTTCAGAATCACCCGCCAGCTTCTTGTGCCAGGGGACAAGGCAGCGCTGCCGCCTGGTCCTGCCCGCCCCGCACGGGGGTCTTCAGCCCCTGCCCTGCACCAGGAGCTCACCAGAGCAGGACCCCAGCACTGCTCCAGATCCACCACACCTTGGGCATCCTCCCTCTACACGGCTCTGCCTCAGACCGCTCAAATATCCCTTTATGTGCTGTATTAATCCATATAAGAAAAATCTCTTTTAATGAGCAGTGATATAGTTATGAACTCTCTAGAGCCATAATTAGAGCAAACTAATTGAAGTTGTGTTTTGACACACTTTCCAAATTCACGGGTACTGCATGACATATTCACAACACTACTGCTGCACAGCCATGGTGACAGCAAAATCATTAGGCTAATAACTCTTATTTGCATTCTTATCATGCCAGCAGCATGCCGTTAAATACTGCTTCAACCAGTGCTCATTTACTCTGAAAGTTTCCACTGAAAGATATTAACAGTAATTATTAGTACTTTAGTGGAATCTCTGATGTTAAGGAATGGCAACTCACATTAACTATCCCCATGCCAATTAATTTCCTTGCAAACTGTCACAAAAAGCAGCTTTCCTCCTCCCTGCTGAACAAAAGCCAGGCGGTGGATTTGGTGCTGCCGGGAAGGACAGACAGACGGACACTCGCCCGGTCCAGATCAGCCGTCAGGGCTCCAGCCCGCCCTCTCCAGAGCTCAAGTCAACCCCACACTGTTCCAGCGTGGGTTAACCACAAGAATTATTTTTCCCTAGCATACAATATTTCCCAGGCAATTTAGGATGAAACAACTGCAACAGCACAGTTCAGGACAGGGTAGGTTTAATTACTCTCGACTTCAGCTTTTATTTTAGTCATTAAATCTACAGAACAAGTCTACGTACGACAGCAACAGAAGAAGCACATGATGAGAGAGATCCTTCACATGCTAGCAAAGGCAATTTTTGGTCTGCACACATTATGGCCACTTTTTTGAATGTTTTTGGAAAGAAACTCCCATAAAACAGGCCCTGGAATGCCCAACAGTTCCAGATCAGTTAATAACTGTCTGCAGGAAGGTGATGAACTGCTTTTGAAGTTAAGGAACAAGTACTCATAAAAAGTAACAAAGGATCATGAGGGGAAATGCCAGGTATCAAAGGATGCTTCATAATTCATATAAAAATATCAACAATGCACAGCAAAAACACCACTAATTTTTTGTTTTCCAATTGGACTGGATGAGCGTGGTAGAGAAATCAGGCAAAACTTTTAAGAGCTGCCCCATGTTACCAAATGCACTAGAAGCCACATTTCATGCTGCAGACTGGAATTGTCCTGTTCTTTGATGTACCACTGTCACAACTGCAATTACTTTAACTTAAGAACGGTGCCAGAAAACTTGCAGTCTCATAGAAATACCTGCAAACAAAAAGAATTGCTTCTTCCATAATCAATGGATTATGCAAAGATCACACCTCATAAAAAACTGAGAACAGAACAATTAAATTCCAAGCTGAAAACACACCTACAAGAAGTTAGTGTCAGGCTGCAGCTCTCAGGAAACATAATCAACTTGAAAGCTTTGCCTATGGAGGGAGGAAAAAGCCCATTTCTAAGAAATGAGCTGCTGGACTTCTGCTGACAGACATCAGAGGACTCTCAGCAAACTGCTCACTCTACCAGAATGCGTTTGCCCGACTGCAGCTTACAGACAATACCACAGCAGGTATCTGTGGCTCCAGCAGCGTCCAGAATCCCATCTACAGTTTTTATTCACAGTCCTTAACTTTTACTGTGCGACGCCAGAACACCTACCTCATACTCCAAAGAACTGCAATGAAAAACAAAACTGTATCACCTCGGGTAATGGACTTCATTCCAGACAATCTATTCTAATCGTGTAAACCAAATATTTAAATACTTTCTAAAACCCTCCTGACCCTTTCCTTAAAACAAGCAACATATGGGCTTTGCAAGCATTTCATCTCATTCCAAGCTACTAAAATATCCTGTTTCCCAAAATCAATGAGAGCTGGTGGTGCCAGATTCAGATTTTATAGAAGCCCAAACGCATGAGAGAATGAAAAAGGGAGTGAGTGACTCTTTCCACTTTTAGATTTACCCATTTAATTTTCCCAGCCGTAGGACGGGTGAGAGGCTGGCTGCAGCACGCATACGCGATGCTCCGCGTCTGCGCATCCCCTCCCGAAACCGCCACACCTCGGACACAGGGGAAACGATGCTGCACTTCTCTGTCAAAACTGAAGCCATCGCCAGCTGAACGGAACACACCCCAGAGATGCTAACAAGGGAGTGTGATCTACTGCAGACCGGCAGCCCAAAATGTAGGGCTTAATGCAGAATGAAGCTCCTGCAGCTTCCTCTGTACAGGGATTAATTTAGATCAGAGGACTTCAGTAACCAGGATAGAACAGCTGCCAAACAATAGAAAAAACCCCAACAAGTTTAATTTACACTGCTTGAAAGTCTGAGCTGCAGCCCATTAAATTGTTATAAGCAGAGGACTGCATCAAAGAACTAAGACCTCATACTGTAAGCATGAAGTGCTTATGAAGTGGTTGTCTTAGATGAGCAGCGCAGCGTCTCGGGAGGCTGCAGCGGGAAGAGCGCAGCTTTCCACATCCTTCACCAGCTACTCTCCAGAGTCAGGAGTTTTCAGATAATGAAGCAGTAGGGAAAAATTGCCAAACAGCAGAAATACTCCAAAAAGATAAATTACACACGGTGTAAGCTTCCTTGGTTAGGATTTTAAATTCTGTCAAATTAATCAGCACAACAAAGCCTGGGCTCCCATGGCCGATGAGAAGCATCTGAGGCGAGCCCCCTTCCAAGGGCCAGGGGGGCTCCTGGCCAGGCAGACCCCGACCCCCCAGCACCGGGGTGCTGCCGGCTCGGCACAGCCCAGCCCACGGGGAGCAGGGACTCCTCCCCTGCAGAACCTGCTAAACAAATATTCCACATAAAGACTCATTTGGGAAGAGCACGTTGTCAGCACTTTGCCAGTAATAAATAACGACAGTCCAAACACTTTACTAAAAGCAATAAACTCAAGAAGTGTTTTGGAAAATGGTGAAAGTGATTGATTTAAAGAAGGAAATATCTGAACACAACCACATGCACTTCAGGGTGAAAGCACAGATTACAAATCAACAGTGGCAGAGATCATATTAAATAGCAGACAACACAGAAGTTTTAGGGAAAAAACGCTCAATTCCCCCACAGGGCTTATTTAACAACCCAGCGTACGGCGTCTTTGAATGAATACCTTCGGTCTGTACTTAATGACCCTGTGCAATACCCCAAAGAAAACATGCCTCCAGGAATATTGCTATACCAGGAACAGGGCTCTATAAAGAAAAATGGCTCTAAGGAGATTGAAGCCTCTTCACTTAGAGCACTCCTCAAATTTTTCAATGTATCCTCCAAATCAGCTAAATCAATCAGACTACTTCTAACTACAGTTAATGTCTCTCTTCCTCAGCTGCTACAAGGGATTCTTGTGCTGGAAACCACTCAGTTTTTTTAAACATTTTTCCTAATCCTCATTTTCTACCACTAAAACACACTGGACTATGACCAATTTTTGCACGTCTTCATCCAGCTGAGTTGGAGGCGAGCCATATGGTCAGTGCCATTTCATAACAAAGTCCTTATGGGAAACAGACTCCGAACAAACACGTGCCAGCACCTCTTACCCCCTCAAACCAACCTTGCTGGGTTTTTGATACACAGCTACCATGATGTGAACCCAGCCCTCGTCCCATCCTTGGCCTCTCATAGGGTATCTAACTTAAAATCTAGGAATATCGTGCTGTATTTCACATACAAGTGATTTCAGCATTCGAGCCAAACAATACGCTTTATTACTTGTAAATCAGAAAGTAGTTTTACTTTAGAGCTTTTCTGTTTGATGAAACATCAGAAAATGCAGCTCCATCAAGAAGGCAGCATTCTGCAGAAAGGATCAGACTGTCTGACAGAGATCCTGCTGGCAATGTTCCTCAGAGCAGCTTCCAGTCAAACCAGAAATGGCCATCCCAAAGTACTCCTTGTCTGGCAACACCTGATTCAGATGAGGGACCCTGAGGCAGATCCCCCGACTCTGAAATCCAGGCCCCCAGCAGTGCCTCCCTCTGGTCCAGAGAAGCTTTCCTGGCTTTGTTGGACACCAGTGCAGAAAAGCACTGAAACCCTGGAACCTTTTCCTCTACAGACTCTCCATAAAATATATTTTAAAGAAAAAAAAATAGTTATTTCTAAGTAATACTGTTGCTACTTAAAAAGCAGGGAAGGTAGAAGGCTTCCCCCTTCCCTCCAGTGACCCCACTGCACAGAGCTGAGAGCAGCCCATCGCCAGAGCGCGCTCAGGTCTCTTCCACGCAGGCTCCTGGTGCTGCTTTATTAGCTGCCACCTCTTGCACATCATCAGCCTCCAGCAGAAAGCCACACACTGATCACTTCCCAAGCTTACATGACAAAGTTCAAACACCATTAATAAATCAATTTGAAAAATCAGACTTCTCTGCCGAGAAAGGAAATTCTTAGATTCCTTAACAGTAAGCTCTGCTGGGAGCAGAGGAACAGGAGCAAATAATTTCCCTTTTCTAAGGAGGGGCAGCTTCACTACTGAAAAGGTAATTGGGAGCGCAGGAGGAAAATTTACACATCCTGCTCTTATTTCACAGGTTTAAGTAGGGCAACTGTTATCTTCTTACCAAAACCAGAACAGCACTTTTTCCCTGCTGCAACACTCCTGCCAGATCAGTATGTCAAGAGCGGAGCAGCTGGTGGCACAGGCTGCTGGTGCTGAGCACCAGGAAAGAAGGGGGGCTGCCAGCCACGCTGCAGACCCGCAGCTGCGAGGGGCAGGAGCCTGGTCTGTGGGTCGTTAGCCATGCTGATCAGGCAGCACAGCAGACCGGGCATCCCACCACCCCTGCCACCTCTCCTGGCCACCAGGCACACTTGGGAGGCATGGCACTCGGGGCTGACACTGGTTTGCTCACCTGTGTGCCTTTCTGGCCAGTCCAGAGCACGAGTAACCAACCTGCAGCTCTGTCTCCAGATGGCAGCGGCACCATGAGGCCCACCGAGAGCTGCAGCTTGGGCTTGCCCCCTGCCCCAGGACTGGCCTGCCCTCTCTCCTGCTCTACCTCTGTGGCTCTCAAACAGAACAACCATGGAGACATGCCACAGGCATCCCGGGAAGACAGTTGGAGGAGTTCTGCCCTTCTGAACCTGAGCACTGAGCGGCCAGCACTGCTGAGGCATGATATGAATACAAGCGGATTGCAGCAAGATCTTCCCTCTCCCTGGTAAGCCATTAACCTTTCAGATGACAGCCTTGCAAACTAAATGACTGAACAATTCCCAGGGTCAGCATGGATCTACATTTTCAAAACCTGACATCAACAAGTAAAAGTTGTGACTGAATCCTGGTCTCTCCGAGAGGAAGATTAAACGCCTGTGACACATCATCTGCAATCAGAGTGCTCCATTTCCCAAAGTATCCGTCACAGATTGATAACATCCACGCAAAAAGTTAAGTGCAATTATGTCTGTCACTGTAAAACACACTTCAGCAGCACTGACTGACATCTTGCTTGCAGCTGACAAATTGTGAGAGGGCTGAGTGATGGTGGCAGAGGCTCCTGCAGCACCTCGGGAAGGGGTGGGAAATGCGTTCCTGGACCACAGAAGCCACACAGCCTCAGGAAGCACCGTGACTGTGATGGGAGCCATTGCTTAGGCAGCCACAAGGCAAAATGGTTTGAGCTCAGCTCTGTGTGTACTCATAGAAGTCAGGGGCTTGCTCCCAAGAGGCTGGAACTGGGCTCATGGAAGAGGAGAATGTCACACACAAATCCTGCTCTGCCTGCTCCAGCAGAGTTTGATGTGTGGAGGGGACTGAGCCCCAGGACACTGCTCAGAAGCTCACAACACGCACTCTTTTCCAAGTCCCTGGCCCATGCACTGGCAATTGCTGATCCACAGGCTGGGAGAAGCAGAAGTGCAAAGGGCAGGCGAGTCACCTGTTCCCAGCAGGTCTTTTGGGGTGGATTACCTTGTTCCCCAAAGCGGTGTCACCGTGCAGCACCGCGGGATGCCAGCCCTGAACACAGCACAGCTACTCAGGAAAGTTACACCAGACTCCCACTGGTGACTCAAGTCAACAAAAGTAGCTCTTCAGCAGCAGCCCTCTAGGATGGGAGACTGCATTTCTCCAGGCTGCCATTAGTGCCAAGAAGCTGTCGCAGAATTTGGAGAGAAAAGACAGTAAAGTAGCTTGATGCCTTGCACAATGGCAGGGTTGTGCTCCACAGCACAGCATCCTATCCTCACTGGGATACACGAGGGCTGCCATTAGAGACCATTAAGCCAGACGCCTGCAGTAGGAAGCACCAAGGAGAAGAAATGGCTGAAAAGTAACATACGCAGTCCAGCAAGAATATCAAACAAAGCCTCCCCTTGTGCAGTTCCAACTGCGAACCCTAACCCTGCGACACAAGAGGCAGAAGCAGCAATGCTGACGTGCAGCAAGCTGAGCAGGTCAAACCTCTGGCACATGACAAAACTCTGATGTGCTGCCATTCACTGCCATCAGTAACTTACATCATGGATTAGAGGGGGAAGCGTGGCTGGTGCAGAAATAAACATCTCCTGCAGTAAAAAGTCCTTCCATTTAGGAAGGCTTTGCTTTGCAGAAGCTCACTGGTGCGTTTTACTGGTCTAGTTTATATCCAGTGTTAGCAGTTGTTCTGAAGCACCCAAGCATACCCTCTTGATTTAAAATTATTCTGTAATGCCAGACAGAAACTGAAGAGAATAGCTTAACTATCCAACCAGCCTAACGGCAGAATCTCCACCACGCTCTCTGCTCAGCGCTGAGCGTCGATTTTCTCTTAGCACTCACGGCAGCATCAGAATAACTCAATGATGTTCCCATCAGGATACATCCACATGGAATAAAACAGCAAACTGGCTACCAGCATAATCTCATTTCTCTATGGTGATGTAAAAATAAGAGGTTACTTGTGACTACAATCTTCCACAAATGTTAAGTCTTGAGTAACTTACCACACTGCTGATAAACTATTAGGAAAGGCTTGTGAGTAGTATGTGTTCCTCATAATAATGACATATTTGCAGGATGCACCTTTATATACATTTCTATTTCTTAAAAAAATATATTGGATAATAAATAATCAGAGGAAAAAAAAAAAACAAACCAGACATGAAAGATGCTTTGAATGATCAGGCTGGTGGTGTAAAAGTTACCTGTAAATCACACGCAGGGCATGCGAGTGGAGCTGGCTACAGACAGGTGGTTTTTACTAGGAGGCATTAATGTAACATTCAATTATTCCACTGCATACTGGCTGTTTTAACTCAGCCAAATTAGAATACATTTTATATTGACTATTTTGACATTTGCTTTATTTGGCAAGTAAAACAAAACTGATCCAATTTCCTTGCAGCCATTGTAAACCATAAACTGTACAACAAGAGGTTATAAAATATATAAGCCTTGTAAACACTTCTTTTTCAGACTGTCGCTGATGCTCTGAGCTCTAATTCTGGCCCCGTTCCCAACAGCTCTGACGCTGCTCTGCAGCCTTCCCCGCTTGGCCATAAAGTGACCCTTCACACTTAGTGATTAAAGACTGCCACTGACATTCTCTTGCTATGATAATTTTTTCTCTTTATTGTGGAAATCTGCCCAGGCAGGAATTTCTTGCAGACAGAAAATGAAGATCTGTGCTCTAAAATCAAGACATCTTTCTCTCTGATCTCACAAGGCCTGTGCAAGCATGTAGCTTATGTCCATCAGAGCTTCAAAACAACGTACTGTCCCTGTGGGACAGGCTGAGATCTCCAGAAGACTGCTGGCTTTTCATCTCTTTTGCCTCCACTGCTTGAGAAGCGAGACAGCGTCTCTGCCTGCAGCGCACCTGACAGGACAGCGGGCAGAGTGCCACGGCGTGGCAGGCAGCCGAGCAAATCTCTCAAGGAAAG
Source organism: Todiramphus chloris collaris (assembly GCA_025345505.1). Lineage (NCBI taxonomy): Eukaryota > Metazoa > Chordata > Aves > Coraciiformes > Alcedinidae > Todiramphus > Todiramphus chloris. The sequence continues at coordinate 530,649 of JANVCC010000185.1, forward strand.
AAACGCCCAAATGCTTTAGAGAGCTCAGAGAGTCACTGCAAGACAGCAGATTTAAGTCTGGGTCATGGGTGAAGACTCAAATGTACACACCTGCCTTAAAAAAATACCCCGCAGCTTCTTCAGGAGAGGTTTACAGCACTTTAAAAGCATCACTTTCTGATGTGACCTGTAAATCAAGCCTCTGAAGGACATGAGTATTTTCCACCTATTTGATATAATCACCTTTGTATACAAACTGGTCCCCCTGGACTTCTCCTCTGCTGTCTCCTTCGAAATTCTAGCTCGGAGCAGTTATTGTAATACTGTAAATGTATCTGCAGTGCATCAAATGCCTAGTGCAAAAATACTCGTTCCCTTAATTAAGCAAAACCCCAAAGGGACGCACAGAGAATGTGCTGTCCCCAGCAAGAGCCTGGCCCAGAGCTCAGTGGACGAGCTGGTCTCACCTGGGTGCTGAGCTTCCACAGCAAGCACCAGGAGCGCAAAACGCTCAGTTCAACCTCTGTCTGGGTGGGACTGTTGCTTAATAACACTGTTTGTCCAGCAAGCAAGCTGTCAATACAGGACTGCTGTTATGTGCAAGTATACACACGAGTGCACACATTTATACACACACACACAAACACTGTCTGTAACACGGGGAAAACAGCCCGGGCAGACCCTCTGGCAGCGTCAGCCCAGGGGTGCTGCTCCGGTCAGTCGCTGCAGGACTCTGCTGCGTGCTCAGTGTTGGCGGCACGACCGGAGCACGGAGTCGGGTCCAAGTAAAGGAAAAACAGGCCCAGTACTTCAAACCATGAGTGAACTGATTCTGGAAAATGAGCACAACTTGTCTCCCTGGGCATTGAAATCTGTACGAACGCTTCTCCCTCCCTTTAAAGGGTCAAGGGGAGAACTTGGCTTGGCTACTGCTCTGGCCCGCCTCTTTCTTCTAATTTCCTAACCTGTATGTCATTATAAAATGACAGCCAAAGGAACTTCCAGTAGGCAAATACTTGAAAGAACGACACATTCCCTCGTTATCAGATCATGCCACATAATCACTCCTGCTGCCGTGGGGCCCTGGTCTTGATTCTGCCAGGCAAGGTTAGTGACAATACACACTGCACAGCATCAAGCAGACGGGGCTGGAAAGCAGAAAGCTTACCTCGGCAGGTTAGGAGCTGGCGTCGAAGACGGTACTTGGGAAGGAGTCGTCGCGGGCTGTGACGACTCATGGTTGCGTGGAACTCTGCCCATCCGGTACCAAATGCCCATGTTGTTCAGCTCCCTGTGTAACCAACACAGCAGACATAAATGCTACAGGAAATTGCTGAATACACGTACCAGGCACTGATGTGCTTCACAAACACCTCGGTGAGAGCCAGTGTAAGTGGGGGGGGGTGGGGGAAGAAAAAAAGGTTAGCTAATTCCTACATCAAACTCGGCAACACTTGTACTTGCGTAGACTAACGACAAGCTTCAGCTCTTACAAACTACTGCATAGTAATTATAGGAAAAGAGGGTGCTTAGCCTTGGTACAATTGAATTTGTGACACCAGCTCCTGGAGTGAGGGGTACTTACCCTATGAATGTGTACTGAGGAGGGGCTTGTTTAGATCGACCCAGGATTCGGATATCGCAGATTGCTGCCTCTGTAGAATCTCGAGGGATGAATTTAATGCACAGCCTCTTCTTTCTGAAAGCTATTTCTTCTGTAAAAACAACCCAGGACACAGGATGGTTTTTATGCAAGATTAGGATATAAATGTTATTTATTGTCTCTCTAGATATTAGGCAGATAATTATAGCAGGAACTGGAGCCAAAGAACAGATATATGTCAGCAAACCAGACAGTGCAGTGCCATTCAGCGACTGCAGAAATCTTCTATCAGGAGCTCTCTGTACACAGTATGAAATTTGTTATTAGGTGCTGTGATAAACCAACACTACCCACTACCCTCTGCAGAGGAGAGGAGGCATCACATACGCCACAGAGCACTGCACCACAGCACAGGAATGGCAGGTGATTTTTCCACTTCCACATACCTCTCACATTTGCCTTCTCTTCCAGAGGTAATGTTTGCCTTACTGGCCTGGAGAGTCATATCTAACTATTCCTCCCACAAGCACTGCCTCTAGAAACATACCTGTAAGCTCCTGACACAACCAGTCAGTTTATCCTGTCTAGCAAACCAAGAGGAGGAGCAGGCAGAAAAAGAGATTGCCACATGGAATGTCTGACAGTAAAAGCTGGTTGCCCAATTTCCATGCACCCCAAGCATTAACGACCCCTCCTGACTCAGTCAGCAAGCACAGAAATGATACTCCCACCATGTCTGCCCTGGGATCTTCATAGGGATAAACCAGGTTTACAAAGAATTGCCAGGACCCCCTCCAGGGCAACTGTGCTGCACTGACCTGTGTTCAGAGGGCAGATGGATCTGCAGCGTGGCCCTGCCCTGACATGCATCACAGAGCAATTTCACCTGTTTCCATGCTATCCATCAAGAAAAACTCAAGCCCATCACAGTTAAGTCTTACCTGTCTAATGAATTAACATATACGCACGCTGTCTGTCTGCATGCAGATACAACTCCCACCCAGCTCTGGGGTGGCTGCATGACAACTGGTGGTACTGGCACACAGATGCAGCTTTGCGGTGCTCGCAAACCACTGCTCTATCCCACCCTCGAGAGTGCCCAAGGGTCTCGGTGCGAGCAAGGTGAGGTTTCCATTTGTGAAAGCAGGCACTTGAAAGACATGACAGAAGTCTATTGATAAACTGAGAATCTAAAGCGCAGACACTGAATGAAAATCTGGAAACAACCAACAACTACAAACAAGTGCCTGCAAAATCAAAACCCTTCAGTTTAATATGAATAAATATCCTCCAGCTTAAAAATATGCTCTCACTTCAACAGATGGCAAGCAGCCCTGTCTCTACAGGCCCCTCCTGTTTCGTAATCCGCCCCTTGGAGAAAGCAATCCATCCCTGGCGCTGAAACGTGCCGCCGCACCAGCACCAATAAGCACACAGACAGCACGAGGTGTGTCACAGCACAGCATCTGTGCATGCAGCTCTGCAGAGACACTGCTGCTGCTTAGAGATGTCAAATACCTGCATCCCTGATGTCTAGTCTTCACCTGCTTTAAAAAACTGGAGCTTTCAGCTGAAGTGCCTAATAGTGTTTTTAGGCACCCAGGGTTTAAAGCTTCCACACCTGAAAGCTTTCTCAGAACCCAGTGAGGTGTACTACTTTTAATGTATTTACTGCAGGTCAACTTCCACTTGGAGAAGAGCACAGAAACAGGTATAACCATGAATTTAACTTTCAACAAACACCAGTGCCTCTTATTTGACTTTCACAGTAAGAACAAAGCTGACTATTTGCTTTTGTCTTTGGTCTCTTTCACACTTGGCTAGTCTGCAGCAAACTTGGTTTAGGAGCTGGGTTCCTTGATTACACATGCTTAACCAGAGTTAATTTTAAGTAAACATATTATAAACAGTCAATGGAAGTCTGCTCGCTCATGCTAACAGCAGCAGGGATGCGCACCACTTCATTCATACAGACAGTGCCTCTGTTTTGGAGACTGTACGGGTTGCAATCCAGTGCATTTTAAATGAATCACAAAGTCCCCTTCCACCTTTCCACCAGGACTTTCACAAAAATGGGAGCAGCACACTGTAATTGTCAAGCAGGATAAGGTAGCACTCCCCCCAGAGCCACATGTACCCAGGAATTCTCCAGGGAATGGGAAATGGGCTGCAGAGCCTTTCACTTCTGGGTCACAGGTTCAAATCGGAACCAGGTTGGTGGTGACTGAAAAACCGCCCTCATCTGCTGCAGACCCAGGTGAATTATTCCCTGTGAGGTAGGCTCATATAACTCCTTTCTACTCATAACTCGGCTGGATTTCATTCCTGGTGCCAGCCCTGCTCCGGAGCGGTAGTCGTTCCCTCACACTAGCACGTGGTGTCCCGCAGCCCTGCCGTGCCCAGCTGCCGTGGGGCTCGTCCCCGGCCTCCCGCTGCAGAGCGGAGCTGTGACCGGACACGGCTCCACCAGCGCGGCCAGCGGCCTCAGGGGCCCCAGATGCACTGCCTGGGAACCGCTGGCTGAAGTGTTGCAGCAAAGCACTTCCTGCTTCGCAGAAACGATGAGGGCATTTTCCTGGACGTTCCACCACCTGTACCTTCTCTCAGCGAGCACAAACGCCCGCCCCATCCTCAGCACAGCTGCTGGGACACGGGCCTCCCTTTGTTCATGGCAGGAGGTGTAAAGTTGGTGTGCACAAACCCAGCACCATGAGCACACATCCTTCCTTTCAGCACCCATCTGTGACCCTCTCTCAGCACAGCAGCTCTGCTCCACTGGGCTGGGTCCACCTATGCAAAGAAAGGATGAACTCTTCTGTCCTGCCCCAGAGCTGTGACAGGCAGGCAGGAGTATAAAAAAGCCTGAGGAGAAGGCTTTGGAAAGCCACAGGCTGTTCCACTGTGGTCCAGAGCTGCCCCCAAAATGCACATGTAACCTGAGAGAGAAGCAGTGCTGAGAGCATCCCTCTGCCCAGGACACAGCCCTTCACCACCCGACCACACAGGCACCAGTGGAGCAGTGGCTCCCAAGGCACGGGACTGAAGAACAGATGCCAACTTACGTGTATCGATGGTCTCCTGGATGGGGATGAAGCCCACAGGTAAAGTGTCCTTGATATCAATGAGCTTCATATCAACCAAGACGTTGCCTAAATGACTCTTCGGAGAGAGAAAAGAAACAGTTGATTATGACAGTGGCATCAAATTCAAACCCAGTTCTTCTCATCTGCTGGACCCCAAAATGACTTGTCATTGTATCTGACCACCAACTCTGAAAATGGTAAGGAGGTCCCAAGACAACACCTCTATGAGAATCACCTGATGACTGACTGGGAGACACAGGACAGCTTTCAATGTCTACAGAACCTTACACCTCACTCACTGCCATACTTTGGATCCTCAGAAGCACAACCAAATTCTTCCCTTTGGAAAGGCAGCAGTTCGAAGTATTACCTCCACCAACTCATCCACTAAGCAGATCATCTTAGTTCTCACGCACTCTACATCTGTAACAGCAACATGACATTTCCCTGACAGTAACAGCAGAAAGCATTACGGGAAGATGGTTCACGCAGACACAGCCAAAGTTATTACATGCATTAGCTAATTAGTACTGAATAGACATGGTTCTAGCTCCAAACGCAGGCACACTCCAGAAGAGCAGGCCATTTGGAACGAAGAACTTCGTTTGGAGTCCGTATGAATTCTGAACTGATGCCTCATCCTATTAATCAAGGTTTGAAGAGCTCAAAACACAACTCAGAATGACAGCCTCCACAATTGTTTAGAGACCAGATTTTCTTTGCAGTTCTCGTTAAAGCCAGCATTGCTGCCAATAATCTGGATTCACGTATGGAAGAAAAACACACTTTAGTTACCACACAGCCTTTATAGACAAAAATGCAATACAGAACCATTAAAATTTCATCCTAGGCCATCAAACCACATCAGTGGGTTTTACTGTTACTGGTTGCTAAGTATCTCCTTTAGTCTCTATCTGGCAGAGTATTTCAGGCAAACCTCTGCTTTCTGACTATTACAGTCAACTATTTTTAAACATTTCAGAGGTTGCAAATTTAAATAAGGGGAGATCAGGTCACCAGACCCGCAGCCCTGTCCCACCACACACACACGTGGCACACATCCCTGGCTCACAGAGCAGCCAAGGCCAGGCAGCCCGCACCCGCCTCCACCCTCGCTATGGCCAGCGAACCTCGGAGCCAGCAACGCTGGATGTGGAGAAGCCTGAATGTAACAGTTAATGTGGTCCTGGCACTGCAAATGGCAGGCAAAGTGGCCACTGCTGATTCATCTTTCATGTTTTATTTATCCGAACTGTCTGGCTCTGTTACATCAGCACGCAACTTTCAGTGGAACCAGCGCTCGCTTCTCCATCAGCAGCAGACGGGTAGGAGAGATACCTCTGCTAAGTTCATAAACTCTGAAATACTGGGAGTAGATGCTCGGGGGAAAAGGGCACAAACTTCCTTGTTTGTGAGATGTGCCATTCTGGGCCCTCTCACGACGACACTCAAATGCCAGCAACGTCCTCATAATCTGTCAAATATTGTGAGCTGTTGAGAATGATGGTTCTGATAAAGAGACACTACAGACCGTCTCCATCATAAACCAGGTATCCGAGGTGCATTAACTCTTAACTACAACATGTTCTTCAGGACAAATAATTCCCAGTGTTTTGGTAAAAAAAAAAACCCCACAACCCTGAGCAGTAAAACTTCCAACCCAAAGCACAGCAACATATTCAGGCAAGAGGAGCCTCTCATCCCAGATGAAAGCTCTAGGTCACTGCTGCTAGGGAGGATGGAGGTCTTTTAACCCTCAGAGGTTCCCAGTCAGGAAGCACATTGTAGCCCTGGGCAGCCAGAGAGGACTGACAGGGGAGGGAAAGCTCTTGCTGAGCTAACTGGGGACAAGGGTGCTGCTCCCCGCACAAGAGAAGGCTGATCCCCACCAGCCTGGTCACCTCCTCCCAGCACATCAGCCCACTTCCAGCCTTCCTGCAGCTGGAGGACCAGGGGTGCTGATGAGCTCCAAGTGCTTCCCAGGGGTTGAGAGACTGGCACCAGCACCTACCGGTCTGGTCTCTGCCTCACAAAAAGGTCCCTCGCGCACACGAAGCTCATGGCCTCAAGCAGCACGAGCGCACGTTCTGTCTGGCAGGGTTGGAGGGGTGTCCTTGGAGAGCCCGCTCGGCCAGCCGGAGCAGGTTGACCAGCCTTGGGAAGTCCACCCTTGGAGAAGAGAGGGTGCCCATCGGTACGGCCATGGTGAGCCACGGGAGCACGGGCTGCTGCCCAGAGCTCTGCCAGAAGCACCCGTGGGTCTCCTGCCACTAACACAGGGCTCAAGACAACCCAGGCACGGGACACAGCGACTGGCCCCACACCCCACCCTCCGGGCTGCCGTGCGCTGGGACCTGCCACCCTCCCCCACGCTCCCTTTAATTCACTCCTCATCAATATGAGGAACGTATTCCCAAACCGTGCTGAGCAGAGGACTGGTGCCAAGAGCCTAACCAGCACCGACTGAGGGTATTCACACCGTCTCTGCTAGCCAGCAGCTGCTACTATCTGTGATTATTTCTGACAACCTCACATTTAAGGTAGCCACAGATAAACTTAACACCTAAATCATCACAAATCTTTCTGCTCAGTACCCTCCCTGCCTATTCTGGGGCTATTATTCCTGCTACTGCAGGTACTCCAGGATGAAAGGCACAATTATTGTCCATCCATCCCTGGAAGAGACATTTCCCATAGCTCTGGAGCTTTATTTTAATCTAGAGGCAGGCAGGGAGGCGGATGGAATAAAGGTCAAATGGTGGGAACTGACAGCCCCCAGCTCTCCTGTCAGGACCCGTCATCAGCCTCTGAATGTCGGTCGCTTTTCTGTTCCCGTCGCTGGTGGAAGCACGAGTGCAAAATGGTATCTGCATACCCTGACAACCGAGTCACTGTGAATATCCAAAACACGACGAAAAGCAGGATTACCCACTAGATGGAGTGCATTCATTGTAGAATTACACAGTTCTTCCAGAAAAGAGGAAGTTTTCATACTAGCCTCAACCAAAAACACAGTAGAAGGCATCAGGCTCTCACTGCACATGATCTCCTCCCCTCCATGGGAGATGTGGGCAGACAACTGCCACTCATCACAAACTGACTGATATTTAATGGCCATACTAAAAGATAACAAGTATAGGGCAGCAAATGCACAATGTGGGCAAATTTTCAAGAATCAGCACCAAAAACAACAAAGAAAGAAAAGCTAATCCTGCAACAAAATATCTGTGGTGCCCTGGATTCAGAAACGAACATTTCCTTCATCATCTCTACCTGCAGCATTTGCTTCTCTAGGCAGAGTTAGAAATTCGCCAGGATCACGGGCATGCGGCACCCGCTGCCACAGCGGGAAACGCTGGTGGGAGGGGGTTGCTGGAACACGACCATTCCCTCTTCTGCTGCTTTTATTGCAGATTTTGACAGAGATTTCTTTCCATGAGGAACATGGACAAAAGGCAAATATCCAGCCATTGCAGTTTGCCTCCTGACTCACCCAGACTCAGTGAAATGCCTGCCTGAACTATAATTGGCTCCATAAAATGAATCATCTTCTGGGTAAGAGTGTACCAGTTACAGATGCAAATCATGCAGACACACAAACGGACTTACATTTTCTTTTGAAAATGATCTCGTGAAGCACAGGTATCGTGTGACCTTGGATTTAAATAAGCCATCTTTCCAGAGGTCAGCATCCAAGCCATCTGCTGTTTGTGCAACCTGGAAAGAAGAGAGGAGACATGTGAGCCAAGATAAAGTTAATATATGTGCAGTACTTCTGCAGACCTCTTCTAATTAACAGTAGCCTGAACCCTCACAGCATCTCATTAGTTTCTTCACAAGGTGCAGTGCAAAGAACTTCCAAGAGGAGGTATAAGGAAGTCCTAAAAACGCTGTCTCTTGGGAGTCTGTTGATTAAAGATGCTCTGACAAAGGCTATTCTAATGAGGAAACAGCAACTTTGGTCACAGTCTCCAAACAATAGTTTGGAGAAGTCAGCATATCGAGGCTCTCATTACCACCCCACACGCAAGGGCATACTGGGGCAAGCTGTGAGGAGGGTCCATGTAGACAAAGCACAGAAACTGCCCAATCTCAGTATTTCACAGAAAAGCCATTGAGGAATTCCAGCTCCCAGGCCAAAAAGCTGCTTCCAGCAGCTGGGGAAAGCCCTGGTCACTTGTGGACTTTAGCAGGAGTGCCAGGTACGAGTGTGCACCCTGGAGCCTCCCTCTCCAACACTGCCTTGCATCCAGTCAAACCACTGGCACACACCACACAGAGGGCAAAGGAAATGGACCCCGGGCCCTCTGCTGAAGAGAGGCACGAGCAGGATGAGGAGGGCTGGAGAAGATCTCACCTTCGACCCAATTCAAGGCACAGGCACGAGGCAGCACACAGCAGGGAAAAGGCTCTGCTCTATCAGCAGCCAGGCACCCACCCCGCACAGCGCGAGCTGGTAAGAGCCCCGGCCCCAACAGGTTTGTGGTCAAGTAAGAGAGGAGACAAGAAGGCAAACACAAGGAGAAGGGTAGTAGAAATTAGATCACCCCACCAGACTAATGCCTTACTGATAGCTCCCAGCAAGAGGCTCTCTAGCATGATCTGAAGCTATGCAGAAGCACAGATGAACTTCCACCTAATGCCTCTCAGATGGGGGCAAACTGCTCCAGTGCAGCTCTGCCACGTCTAATCATACTGAACTGGGCTAGACCTTGACCCAGAGCAGCCTGATAACAAAAAGCTGACATCTGTTGGTACTGCTTGCACCCATGTTTTGTTGAGCAGAGACTCTGTGCAGGGTGCAGGAAGCAGAAGTGTGCTGACAAGACCCCCCCAGTTACCTGACACACGGGAGAGAAGTGCATTTATTGTCTGCTACAAGGAGCAAAGAGCACTGCCTGCTCTGTGCGTTCCAGCAGCTGCTGTTCACCAGCCCCTGCTCAGCTCAAGCCCAGTGCAGCACACACAGCTTTTGCTGGCAGGCTTCTGCAAGGAAACATGCATCGCTTTTAAATAGGAAAACTGTGAAACAGGATTTTCATGGGATTTTTTGTTTCTTTCATTATTCTTTGAATTCAACTCTTTCCTAAATTGCTAGTTTAGGAACATATGAAATCCCTCTCCTGTGGGTAAGTCAGCCCTGGTGAAGATATACTCAGAAAACAGCCTGCTTAGAAAAACTGTTGGTGTATAGGGACACTGAGCTTGAACTCCAGCCCCTGTCACAAACAGTCTGGGGAACTATGACTGGATTTAATGACTTTGTGAATTAATGTGGTTCAAGTTCTTCATTTCAGTTTTTCTTCTGTTAGCCAGGTTTTTTTATCTTTGTTCACATGTTAAAGATGCTCAGAACTCAACAGGCAGCAATAGACCCAGTCTGCAACTGGAACATCGGTGCTGTACCTCTGACATTTCCCCAGCCAGCCATGCTGCTGGCCACTGCCCGCCTACCCGCCCTGGCAGCACCCTGCCACCCGCAGAGCCTTGCAGGGAGACGCAGGCAGTGGAGCAAAAAGCAGCTGAGGGTAAGAGCTCACCAGGCCCCAGGGAAACACCAGCAAAACCATTTCTGCTCCTGCCAAAATGCAGCAGTAGCAGGCGACATCCCCAGCTATTAACCCTGAGCGCTCTGCCCCCGCATCGCCCTGCTGAAGCCTTTTTCCGAGCTGGAGAGGGTAAGCGTGCATTAACTTGTCAGAAAACTCACAGGGAAAGAAAACACAGCAATACAAACAGGAAACTTCTTACATCATCTGCTGGGCTCCTGCGGGCAAGGAGGATCCCCACCACCTCCTGAAGCAGCATGGCTTCACGATGGCAGCGGGAGTCAGTCGATCTGGAGAGGCCAGGGCAGACCTGTCCATCAGGACAGACCCTGCCCAGCCCCATTTCACCAAGTCCCCTGCTTGGCTAAAAGGCAAGGAACGTGCAGGACCACAGACATGGCATCTGGCACTGGGCACCCAGCACCCCAGGCACTCGGAATGGTCCTTCTTCTCATGCAGCTGGGGGAAGACATTCCTCAAGCACATGCCACAGAGAGATGGACTTGATGGAGGGACACCCAGTAAGGAAGGTGTCCCCCAGCACACCCCTCCAAGTGTGGGGTGATCTACCCACTGCCCGGCTGTCAGGGTGGGGGTACTGCTACCACAGGACAGGACTCTGGCAAACGTGCACCACTAAACCAGGGGCCCCACAGGTGGGTCTGCCCTGCTCCAGCACAGCCCTGGTGAGCAGCACACTCGGGCTCTGGCCCCAGAGCAAACCCTGCCACGGGGCTGGCGTTCAGCCTGCAGCGAGGAACGCTGCTGCACAGGAACAACACCTCGCTCCTGCCTCCCACCTCTCCTCTCTTTCCTCCCCACCCATATGCTTAGTCTTGCCAGTTTGGGCAGATTTTCAGGAATCTAAGTTCAGACACACTCAGTACATGTTGGCAAAAGCAAGTCTTTGGTATTTCAGCTGCTAAAAGCCCTGGATAGTCATTACAAGCATCGGTAGCTGTTTTCTAAGAAGACACAAAGAATATGGAGATTTCTGAGTAATTACAAAACTCATGAGGGAAAGAGATCCAACCCACTTGCCACAATTCCCCTGGGTCTGGCACCCAGGGCTCTACCACCCCATAACCTCCAGCCGGGCAGTATGGCAAACCCTGGGGCTGGGGCAAACCCGGGAAATGGACCACTGGCCATGTAGCTCACACTAGGCTGAGAACACTCACAGCCTTTGCTTCTTTGTTTTAAAGAGAGGAAAAGAGAAAAGGAAGGAAAAGAGTATGGCAATGGCTGACGTAGCAGAAGGCAAAGCAATCAGATCCCAAAGGGGACTACAACAACATCCCAAGAGAAACTGGTGTTAACACTTCCCAAAAGATGAGCGTGGCTCATCACTGCTCCAGAACCCCAACTCGGCAGAGGAGCCGCCTTCCCAGACATCCAGGCAAGAAAAGCCCAGTCCTGCATGCCACTGTCTCATGGGTCTGGACACCAAGATGTCCTGCTACGTCAGAGTGGCACCCAGCACGGTCCCACCACGGCCGGTGCTGTGCAGGGAAAGGAGCCTGACTGCACTCTCAGCACCCAGGCAGAGCCAGGCTGCTGATCTGTCAGACGCGAGGCTGAAGGAGTGAGTGTGTGGAAGCCACGCTTAGAGTAGGCCAACTGCAGACATGTCCACAGGGCCCACAGCAGGGACTGCCAGCCCCAGGGTCAGAGCAGAGCACCCTGTAAACAGAGAGGAGGGCAGAAGATTCATCAGACTCGGCTCTGTGCCCCCTAGGAGAGAGCGACCCACATTCACAAGCATTATTACAACACCACTGTAATTGGATTAAGCCACAGGAAGACTCTTTTATCTTGTTTAGTTTAAACTGCTGGTTAGTGCCGAAGCTCCCTATTAAACCTCAGACAGGCTATCTGGGGTGAGTGCACTCTCTGCCCAGTCATTTAGGCAGAACGCAATTCTGTTATCACAACTCTCACATTGTCCCGTGCTCCTTTATCAGGGCAAGTAGCTAATTACACAGCCTGGCTCACACAGGTAATCAGCACGGAGAAAAATGCAGTAAATGCAAAAATCTTCCAGGTCTTTAAGGAGCCTTTTCACAATTCCCTCCCTGCCGTCCTTCCTTCAGCCTGATCCATTCTCCTCCTCCTCACACTGAACAGGGCACACAATGATCCAGGGCTGAAAAGGTGCGAGCAAAGCCTCAAGCCAACTGGTTCCCACTCCCAACCACACAAGCTGTGACTCTGGGAACCCAAGGTGTGATGTAGCACAGCTGAAGCACAATACCTAGAGAGGTGAACGGATGGACTAAAGGCTAAACCTTTCTATATTGAGCTCTGTAAGGTCAGTGGTTTATGATATTTCACTGCTTGGGACACGAATATACAGGGAGAAAAATCATGCTGTTGGCTACACAGCAACTAACTCAAGGAACAAGCAAGCTGTTAAACAGTGGCCTCCCTTTATCCATTCACACATTCATCTCTGCTGCGTCCAGCTGCCTTTTCCTGCTGCCCAGCCTCCTGTCAAAGCTTAGTTTAAAGGCTTGCATTCTCTACATCAAAACCATCCTTACAGTTTCAGCTGGATGCAAAAAATTTTGCTTCCCATTCTGGAGCTTCTCATCACCATTGTGCAGCGCTGATGTGTGGGATTAAACAGCTGATGCGGGATCCATTTATTCAGAGATATAATTTGTGCAATACTTAGGACTCCTTCAGGATGAATGTTACTAGGATTATTAAATTTGCATGCCACAGTGGCCAGCTGTTCCCAGAAAACCCTCCTCCAGGTAATTATGCTCTTCTGGAGTGGCACAGATGATAGCATGACTGCACCCACAAACCTCCACTGAGAGAAAGCACTAGGTGCTGTGGGCTAAGAGGTGGGCAGCTGGATACCCAATTACTTCTTAAAGCACACGTCTGAAGGCAAGCCCTCTCTAGAAGAGATGCTGTTCCCAGCAAAGCAGAGCCTCATTAGCGCAGAACCGAAGCATCAGCAACGTCAGCTGAAACAGCTCTACTTACTACATCATAACCAGTCGGCGCGCGGTTCCGGGAGGCAACCACACCGACACCCGTGATGGGATCCATCGGCAAGTCGGGCAAGGCATCGGAGAGGTCTCGCACTTCAGGCATTATGGACTGATCCTGAAAGAAAGGAGCAGAATTAAACGGCTGCTCGGCAGCGCACGCCAGCAGAAGACAGCGAGTGCCGAGAGCCTGCATGCATGCACAGAGCCTGTGCTGACACACCACGGACTGCCAAGTTAAACACGGGATTAGGCCAGACACACCTTCTGCACTTTCATTTGCTTTTGATAAAGAGGGTGCGTTTGTGCAAAGCCCAATAGGTTTGAAAATTGGACCAGCAGCCTCTTCTGAGACTAAATTTGTTGTTTCCGGGATACTTATCGTGGGCTGGTCTCCATCTAGCAATGATGGGAAAACTCAAGCTCCTTCCCAGAGGGTAAATTCCATCAGTCAGGCTGGTTGAGGCAGCTCTGCGATTTTAAGCAGCAAGAAATCTGCTCCCAATGGCTTCACTGGGAGGTTCCCCACTCACTGCAGGTGTTAGACACACTGGGGTTCCCCCACAAGCCAGTCAGTCCCTTTGCACCCTCCTGAACCGGACCAGTTTCATGTAGCAGCACAGATGTATCTGGCGCTCTGTACAAAACCACGCTTGCTGCAGAGAGCCTGGACACCAGGGGAGCACACGAAGCAGCACAGGATGGTCTGATGCAAAGCAGACAGTGGCCTTGAAGGGGCCTGAGCATCTTCCAGGAGAAGGGAGACACCACCGAGTACTTCAGAGGAGGGAAATACGCAAAGGGGGACAGAAGCAGGTAACACCAACCAATTCTGGAGAGATGCTGTTGCAGGAAGCAGAGGAGGACAAGAGAGCTGCTGAAGCAACTCACTGAGGAGGAGGATGGGGAAAGGTGCCACTGCCTCAGCATGTGGTCTCCTGCAGAGGCTGCCAGTTAGGGCAAGTCTCCTCCAGTTTGCAGGCAGGAATGCCCCAGGGCACCGCCCCCCACGCCCCCCAAGATAAATGGGCAGTGCTTTGTGTAAACAAGCGTCACTGCTGAGCAGCCAGATAAGCTGTGAACCAGAGCTACCTAATTCAATTCCCTCCTCAGAGCAATTAAACCCCAGAATTTCTAGGCCGTGTAGAGGGCTGGTTACTTACTGCTTCTAGAAAAGGCAGAGGTGAGTGCTGGTGCCAGTGGGACCTGGTTTACACTTCACAATGCCCAGTCTGAACAAACATCGTGCTGCAGGCAATAAAAGAGAGCAAGTCTGGGCCCTATGTAAATAATAACAATAATCATGTCATCCGAACAGCCAGACTACCTGAGGAGTCCCAAAGAGCAGAAGCTAGTGACCAGTAATGGTGACCACACTATTGCCAGCGAACCAAGCCCAGGAGAGAGCTCCACTCTGGCACCTAGACCAGCACCCGGCACGCAGACAGCAAAGCAAACACACTTTGCTCCCTACACAGTTTAGGCCTCCAAAGCACAACCTGAAATGCATCCTGAGCTGTAGGGGCTCACCCACCCCTCCCGGCAGGCTCCCTGTCCCCTGCACCACTGCCCGCACCACACCACCAGCTCATCCAGTGGTCTTGCAAATATCCAGAACCCGCTGCCTAAAATGCATGGTACTGAGCAAACACAACCTGAATTTAACCAAGAACTTACAACCCGTTCTTCGTAAAGATGCGCGTTTTCTGAAACTTTTCCAGCTCTCAATAATGTGATGACTTGTTACTACACACTGGGAGGAGCTGGGAGATAATGGATGCTGATATGAGCTTCTCTTAGGCCATTCTGAACTGAAATCCAGGTGCGTGACGATACTCCCCAGCACGCTACCAACACTGCGCGGCAGGTTCCAGCACGGCTGCAGCTGCACCGTGGGGAAGCAGATCCACCCGGCCTCCACCAAACCTGCCCTGACAAGGCACCGGGGCTCGCTCAGCAGAGCAGGGGTGGCCGGGGTGGCACCGACACCTCCCCTCGGGAGGCAAGCAGGGGGGCTGTGCCCCCTCTCCAGCTCTGGCAGAACCCGGGCAGGCAGGAAGCCGCTGGCACCCCCTCTCTTCCTCATCAGCAGTGATGGCAGAGACAGGGACCTGCTGCCGAACGCTGCCCAGCCCTGGCTCAGTACACTGGGGCTGGCTGCAGGGAGACCCCGCTGCCTTAGCAGCGGCAGCGCCAGCCTCGGACAGGTCAAGGAGGGGACCCGGGGGGTCCCCGGCACCACTGCAGGAATGAGGGGGTGGGTGCTGCTGGGCAGAGCCCCCCAGCCTGGCGGCACCCTGGCCACAGCAGGAGGAAGAAGGGCACCTTTGTGGGAGCCATTTGTGGTCCTGCTCGGCACAGCGGTGGGAGCGGAAAAGGCATCAATCCTCACTTTGTGTTGGCTCACACAAAGCCTCTCTATGGCAGCAGCAGCGGCTCAGCACCGGGAACGGGACTTTGCACCTCAGGAGGGGGAAGCCGTGGGGTGAGATGTGGTGTGGCACCAGCACAGGGTCCGGAGCAGCACCCACCACAGTGGGGCCAGGCCAAGCTCCCCGTGCCCACCACTGCTGCACAGCGCCCAATGAGCCTGGCACCTTCCTCTGCCTGGCACTCTGACCACAGCCCCGGGCTGCAGCTGGAGGGCAAAGCATCAGTCCACAAAACAAACCTCCAGGTCTGCGGATCCTGCTTTGCAGCTCGAGGGTGGCACAGCAAGGCTCTGCCATGCCAGGCCAGCCACTCAGGGCAGCCTTCTGCTGCGTGAGTGGCATCAAGGATGCATCTGGACAAGATAGGGAGTAGCAGCAATTGGTTTGCACACCCAGATAAATGTTTTTGTGAACCCTGTGCAGGTCAGAGGGGATTCTCTGGCTAGGCAATCACAGAGACGATTAGTTACATTGTGCATCTCCCCAAGGGCATCTGAAAAATTTGGTTTCTTTTCTAGTGCTTCTTTGAACTTAAAAATAAAAAACAAACAGTGAAAGAACAGACTGAATTAAGGAGCAGGATTCTATAAATACTCCTGTTAGAAAGTTTGTTATTTTAATGAAGTCCTCTTT
The DNA here is from genome assembly GCA_025345505.1 of Todiramphus chloris collaris. Classification (NCBI taxonomy): domain Eukaryota; kingdom Metazoa; phylum Chordata; class Aves; order Coraciiformes; family Alcedinidae; genus Todiramphus; species Todiramphus chloris. The sequence continues at coordinate 546,930 of JANVCC010000185.1, forward strand.
AAACAATGCGAGTTTGACCCATACACCCACCTACCATCATGGTGGCCAAGAACTCAAAGCAGCTGACCAGGAGATGGCCTTTCACCGTCCCACGCTAGCCGAGCTCTGCTGAAGGGCCTCCACTGCTCCGCCTGCTGCAGGGCTGTTCTGGGCACAGCCCAAAACAATTACAAGAACATCTTTCCCCATTAGTTGGGAACGTGCTCCCCGGAGGTTGTTCCCATCTGCAGGGTCACCGCCAGCCCCAGCACACCCCAGCAGCAGGGGGAAGCCGGATGAGAGCCCTGGGGCCGGAAGAAGCTTCAAAACACCACAAGGCCTCTTGGACAAAGCCAGCAGGGAAGGGATGTGCCTCCACCAGAGAAAGCCACCACGCATCCTGCCAGGACTGGACCCAAGCAGCAAGTGGCAGAGCAGGCTGGGGCAGCTGCAGGACAAGACGCAGAGTGGGCTCTTGGCACGCTGCTGGCTTTAGCCCAAATGCTTCCCGAACCAGCCATGATGCCAGACAGGAGGCACACGGGTCCCAGGGATGTCAATGTTCAGCTTCAGGAGAGGCCTTCAGGGACTCTGCCAGCCTCTGCCAAAGCTTTCTTCCCTCTGCCCTCAGCCAAGGCCCTGCTTCATCTTCTTGGCCTCCTCCTACCGAGGGTTTGGGTGACCACTTGCTGTGTGGCACCAACCCAGGCTCAACCCAGCACAGCTGGACCCAGACTGGCCCCAACAGGCACTTCTGCAGGCGTGTGACACAGACCCCATCCCGCTCTATCAGCAGTGGAGCAAGATCCCCTGCTCTACCCCTGCAGATGGCTCTGTGGGCCACAGTGCATGGAGAAGGCAGCAGAGACCAGTGCCAGGGTGCCCTGCAGCAGGCAAGCACCTGGCAGAGCCACCAATGAGGCTTCCAGAAGTCTTTGCACTGGAGAGTTTGAGGCCAAGAGGCTGACGGTCTTTTACACAAACTGGAGCAAGCGGAGCTCTGTCCTGTCCTGCCACTGCCAACTCCAGAGGCTGCCAGCCCACAGGGCAAGCCACCAGGTACAGGGTAGGGGAGAGGAGCAGAGGAAGCGTGGGCAGCAGCAGTGACATTTAGTCAGGAAGCCCCAAGGGCACAGTCCAGCCAGGGTCTCTGGTACATCACCACAACTCTCACTGGTGCTCTGTGCTGGTCCTTCCTGTTCCGACTGGTACACCACCTCTGCGCCCGAGGTGTGCGCCACAGTGCCCGTGCTGCCCTGGCACCGCAGCACCAGGCAGCTGCCTCAGCACCCCCAGCCCCACACCCTGCCGAGATGGCAACGCCGAGGGCAGCTGATCACCCTGGAGTGGGCGGTCTTGCAGCCCATGCCCGCAGTCACACACACCTCCTCTTCTCCCAGCACCTCCAAGATCGTCTCTTTACATCCTTTCTCTCACTCTCACCCATTTTCTTGCTATCTCATCTCTGCTTTTATTTATCCCAGGCATGTTTTTCTGCTGGCTTCAAGTACTCCACTGAGGAGACTGACCACACACGCTGCTGGGCTTTGGCTGGGACAGGAGCACAGCCACGGAACACGTTTTCAGAAATTAACGCATCGCTATGAGTCTGTAGAGAACTCTTCCCTCTCGGCGCTCCTTTTCAACAAATTAGGCAAGTTCAAGTGCTGGTGGGTACACAATCAGATCAGGCCTGATGATGTATTTGCTGTAAAAGCATCATGCTGCCAAAGCAGGTCAAGTTCTGAAGTTAAATAGCAAGGGACTTGGAGAGATAATGGTCTCATTGTTTCTTCCTTCATCTACAAGCTCTGCACTTTGACACGGGCTTGCTCTTCCCACAGGCAGAAGAGCATGAGCGAAGGCAAAGCTGGAAAAAAATGATCAACTACCTCACTGAGTTCCTGCACCCTGCGGCAAATAACCCCAACAAACCAAAGCAGACACTGCTGAACCCCTCGCTGGGGCGTCACTCCATTGTTTTGGGAAGGCGGCAGGTACGGCTGGCGTGGCGCGGGACACCGACAAGTTACACTGATGCCCTTCCTTGTGCGCCCGGTCCTCCCACCACGTCCGGGAACAGGACGCGGCCCCAGCCAATTTTCTATTTCTGTTCATGGAATAGGACATAGTTTCAATCAGAAAAACAGGAGACCGTGGCAGGACACAGGGTCAGGGCCCTGGAGGCCTCCACGACAAGCAGGCAGAATTTCAGTTTCGCGTTTCGCCCCAAACGAAGGTATGTCTGGAATCGCCCCTGCACCCGGGCTCCCAGCTTCCAGACAGCTGCCCCACACCAGCTGCGCAACCACTACCGTTTGGGACTGGACAGAAACAGGAACTTAATCATGGAATGAGCAAAACTGAGATCTTGTCTTGCTTCACAGCACTTCTAGCTACAGGCACACATCTGTGAAGAGTGTCCCATTTCAAACCAAAATAGGTTTCCATACCCACGTGACCTTGCACCAGGGTAGCAAAACTTATATGACATTAAGTTCAGTTATTTCTATCTTGGCACATGTGCGAACAAGTCCCTGGGGGCTACAGGAAGCCCTCAGCCCAAGATTCTCTTTGCCAGGACAGCATGAACTACAACACTGAAGTGTTATGCGCTTTATTTCACGCCTCCAGAAGCTCAAACTGAGCGTCTGTCCCAGTATGCAAAGGAAATCTGGCAGGTAAGGCTATCTCAGCTAAAACCTGGAGGGATGACACTGCCAACCAGACACGAGCCTCAGAAGCTCCTCTAAGGAGTACGTTCCCACCTTCCCCCTCACCTGAAACAAAACACAAGATGGATAAACCCAAGTTTTAGCCTGACCAGCTGAGCACCCAGAGGCCCACCCTGCCTCGTGTCCACTGAGGGACCCTGGGCACAGTGACGAAGCTGTGAACACCCCTGCCCAGGGGAAGCTCGGGAAATGCCGAGGCTTGGTGGGTCTTTGAGAACCTCTCCAGAAACCAGTGAAAGCTCGTAGCCCTTGGTAATGCAATAGACAAGTCCATAAAACACGGTATCGGTATCGCAGCTCCAGCCAGTGCTGCAAGGAGCAAGTGCACATCACCACCTGCAGAGAGGCAGAACCCGGACAACAGGCGAGGAAAACGGGTGGTCAAGTAATGCCACGCTGCAAACACTTGCAGCAAAAGACCACACGAAACACAGTTGTTGTTTTTTATATTTTCTCTAGGCAGCCACTAATAACATTTGCAATAAACTCTCGAGCAGGTCAAGGTCACCAGGGCTTTGCCCCACGGCTGATGACCGAGATCAGCCCCAGCAGAGCCCCGCCATCTGACCCGGGGCACAACAGAGCCCGGGACCACACCAGAGCTCGGCCTCTCGCACGCCGGGCTGCCGGTGCCACCCAGCCGCGGCCTTCCCCCGACGCGCGACACGGGCCCGGGGGGCTCCCGCCGGCTCCTCCATCGCGGGCCCCGGGGCCGCCCGAGCGGGTGGGGGTCTCGGCCTGCCCGCCCCGCCCGAAGCCGCGGCCGTATGAGGACCCCGGACGCGGAGGGGCTGGGGGGCGGCCGGGCCCCGCTGCCAGACGCGCCTCCCCGCCGGAGCCCCCGGCCCCCGCCCGGG
>JANVCC010000185.1:559970-562470 GCA_025345505.1 Todiramphus chloris collaris
GGATGGGTCCGCAGGGGATGGGTCCGCAGGGGATGGGTCCGCAGGGGCCTGGGCCTCTCATGGAGCAGCTCAGGCCCCAGAGCTGAGTTTAAATGGGCTCCCAGGGGCAGGGGCCTGGGGGTTCCAGGTGGGTCTGGCCAAGGCCATTAGGGCAATTAGTACCTCGGGCTCTGGATGGAGCTTCCTGGGAAGCCACTTCCCACAGGTGTCAGGACCTTTGCCTGTTCTCAGTGGGACAGAGGCAATGGGTGTTGCTCTGACATTACAGCACGCTCAGGGCACCTTGCCCGCCCTCTCCAGTGACGCAGTGACCAGAGACTCTGACCCTGTGTCTGAAAAAACCACCCAAACTAACCAGAGATAAACCCTTGTGCAGTCCCCGGGTCCCCGGCAGATGGGAACCCGGTGGCGCTGGCTCAGCTCGGGGCAGGGACCGGAGGACAGAGCTGGTGTGGCTGCCAGGCTGCACCTCTGCCCCTGCCCAGGGCTGCCCCCTCCCCCCACACCAGCTCCCAAGCCTGGACAGCAGGAGGAAGGGCTGAGAAATGCCTTGTCCTGCCCTGCCCCAGGTGTTGCTATTCTCAGCTTCAAAGTGACAGTAAAACAGCATCCATATTACAGTGACATTAGCAGAATAGCTGCCACCGGGCTGCCTCCTGCTTTATGCTTTTCAGGCGTGGGCCGGCAGCAAGAGATCAAAACCTGGTTTTATGTTGCTTCAGAGCGGTGTCGGCTCAATGAGCCAACAAACCCTGCAGTGCCGGCGCGCGTCCCGCTCGCGCTGCTTAGCACGCGGAGCATTCAATTATTGACAGGATGCTGCTTGTGAACCTGCAGCACTCCTGACCCAGATACATATCGTCACTAAACCTGGAAGACAGAAGTCTCCAAAATGTCAAATTTGCTGAGATATTCATGTTGTAAATACAGATGGTATAAAATCTCCAGCGACGTTACCGCCTGCGTATTTACTTATGTCAGCCCCACTACCGAGAGGGAATGAGTCACAGCCACTTTATGAGATCCACACGCAGTGGCAAGGAAGGCGACGCACGATGTTGAATGGGCTTTAGGTGACAGAGCTCCTTGCATATATTACTGCTTCCAAGAAAAAACACTCCTCTCTCCTCCCCCTCTGACTCTTATTATATTAACTCTGCTTTCTCCATTGCCCTGCTGGAAGCAAGTCAAAGCTGCAGCGTTATTTCCACAACAGAAGGTGCAACAAGCGAATGGGCATTAATCCTGAATAATGGATCCAGGAGTCAGGGACAAGCCTCCCCCACTCCTGGGGAATGCAAAATCCTGGAGAAGGCAGGGGCCGCTGGCAGGGTCCCTGGCCACGGCGAGCATTCCGAGCAGCGCAGCAGAACTGTCCTTTTGCAGGAGTTAATTCAGCTCTGTCGTGGGAGAAGAACCTCTGTGCCAGGAGGATGGATGTGAGGGAAGCTCTCCATGAAGGGCCAGCCAGGACCCTGCCCTCTGCCCGTGTCCTGACCCAGCTTCTCAGAGAGCACCTGCAGGCACCTCCTGTTTTCGGTCTCCACGCGCTGGGCCAGCAGTGCGCAGAGCAACGGGGCCTTCCCTCCATCCCCGACGCGTGTGGAGATGGATCTCCCCCATGACCTGACTCCACAGGGATGGGCCTCCCCAGCCGGGTGCTGCTGTGCGGAGAGGCTCACACCGGCACACTGCAGGCTAGCGAAGCTTCCGCTGTGGCCAGCAGGTTGAGGGGGGATCCTGCCCCGCTGCTCCCAGGGCTCTGGGCAGAGAGAGAGAGACCCCCCTGCAGTGCTGGGGCAGCTCGGGAGTGCTCAGCACAGCAGAGACAGGGACCTGGTGGAGCGGGGCCAGAGGAGCCCCAGCGATGCTGGGAGGGCTGGAACCCCTCTGCTGGGAGCCAGGCTGGCAGAGCTGGGGTGGCCAGCTGGGAGCCCGGAGAGGAGAAGGCTCCGGGGAGACCTTCTGGTAGCCTTCAGGATTTCAAGGGGCCCATTAGAAAGATGGGGACAGACTTTTCAGCAGGGCCTGTTGGGACAGGACAAAGGGTGATGGTTTTAAACTAAAGGAGAAGACATTTAGACAAGAGAGAAGGAAGACCTTTTTTGCAGTGAGGGTGGTGAGAGCCTGGCCCAGGCTGCCCAGAGAGGTGGTGGCTGCCCCATCCCTGGCACCATTGCAGGGGAGGTTGCCCGGGGCTCTGAGCACCCTGCTCTAGCTGCAGATGGCCCTGCTCCCTGCAGGGGGGGGTTGGAGTAAATGACCTTGAAAGGTCCCTTCCCACCCAAGTCATTCTATGATCAGGAGGCTGTCCATACTTGCTCTAGAAAAAGCCAGGTTCATTCCTCCCAAACACCATGGCGAGCTGAAAGAGTCGCCATTTCCCAGGCGACAGTTTTGATGGAAATGACGGCGAGCAGCAAACCGGAGACTGCTCCTCCCAGATGGTTTCCCGGGTGTAACAAGGGTGGGCTTGAGCAAAGTGAGGGATGCACACCCA
>JANVCC010000185.1:564970-590778 GCA_025345505.1 Todiramphus chloris collaris
GGGGACTTGTTTCTTCTCACTTTGGGCAGCTACGTGAGAGTGACATTGATGTCCTAAGGCACTTTCATGGTGGTGGTGCCTGCCCAGCCCCGACCCTTATCTGTCCAGTGGGCATCCCATCCCTTTGCTGCCCAACATCAAGCCCATCCCACACCCTGCCCAGGTGCCCTTTGCTGTTCAAAGAGCTGTCATCACTTAGTGCTTCTCTCTGACCCTGAACCACCCCAGCAGTTGCAGGCACTGGGCTTGATGGTGGCACCCTCCCCTCTGCAGGGGTGGGCAGGGTTGCCTGGTGCTGGGGTTTGTGGTTTGTGCTTGGTAGGGCCAGGGCTGAGGAAGTGCGGGGTGCTGGCACCCAAGGGAGCTGCTGTGCTGTCCCTCAGGCCTCACGGCCAGCTCTGCCCCGCTGGCTGCATGCACACTGTGGCCATCACCCGGCCATAGGTACTGCCATGAACTGCTGAGGCCTGGCCACCCCTGGCATGAGGCTTATGGCACTCCCTGGGACAGTTTCCCCATTGAGGTTGCTTTGTGACAGCTGAGCATCAGTGAGGAATTTAAGGGCACTCCATGACTCTGACCACACACTCCTTTACCTTGGGGAGTTGCACCATGCCTCGAATTTGACTTCTGCATCCCTTTGCAGTGCTGGCAACTTGGCTGTGAGAGTAGCATGTCTCAGGACTTTATGCAGGCCCTAAAAAGGACTAGAGAAAACCGGTGAGTGCAAGCTCCTCTAGGCAGTGTCCTGCTTCTGGGGAGCATCCTCAAAGGATGGACCCAAATCCTGCACTTCCCTCAGACATCTCCAACAGCTAAGGAGGGAGCAGCTGGCTCTGCTTTCTGCTCCTTGGTGGATGGTGGCCACAAAGGAGGAGCCAGCTCATCTCCGGGCTGCACCGGCAGCACCATCAGTGGATGAGTGCCCCCAGCTCCGGGTGCCTGGCGCCGCTGCACTCGGAGCAGCCCATGCCACCAGAGTGCCACAGCTGCACGCCTGTGCCCTCGCGCCAGCCTGCAAGCAGCCGTCCAGAGCGAGAGTGCTAACGAGCTAACAAATGTCTCACAGGTTTTGATAATGAGCAGCGTGCTGGAGCCAAGGCCCTGCTCCCCAGGCCCACACCTCTCTCTGACTCTGTCCCCTGCCGGCACCAGGGCACAGCCCCCACCCGCGCGCCAGGCTGGGGAGCATCCAGGCACAGCGCGCTCTGAGAGCTCTCCCATCCTCTCGGACCGGGAGCAGCTCTTGGCTTCAGCTGCTGAGCAGCATGTTGTGCATAGCGGGAGCCCGGGAGGACGACGGCTGCGGAAGTTGCTCGACGGCGGGGCTGGCTCTCCCCCCAGCTGGCACGCAGCAGCGGCGGCGGCACAGATGTGCAAGTGCAGATAGAGCCGGCGAGCAGAGATGCCAGGAGGCTGGTGGCCGTGCCAGGACTCATTGTGCTGTGGCAGAGGCGGCCTGGTCTGTGTGGCTGGTAATCAGCTGCAGCCAGCTCAGGGCAGCGGTGCTGGCTCTTCCCAGCGCGGTCCCAGCGGCCACATGCGGCTCGGGCGGCTTTGTCTGTTTAATCTGCTCGTCGCCACATTCTGCTCTTTGGTCCTTCCCAGCTTCTGCTTCCCTGGCACGTGTGCACGGGCTCATCAGGACTCACGATGTAGCACCAAGTACTTTCATCCATTCCTGCGATCGCCAGAGCCTTTATGTTCCAGACACCCTGACTTCGCACGTACAGTGGCTCTCCCAAATCAGCAGAAGCAGAAGGGAAGAGAGCCGAGGCTCCCCAAAGGATTCCTCTCATGTCTGGAGCTCTCCTTGATATTTAGACACTCACCAGCAGATGCACAGGCAGTGCCCCAGAAGTCCTGGGCAGGGAACAGCACTTGCTGCACAGCAGAGAGGAGACTGAAAACATTTTGCTGTTGCCCTTGCTCACTTGGTCTGCAAAGAGCAAGAGATTCGTATTTAAACCTGTCAAGGATGAACAAACAGAGCCCCAGCAGCTTGGGAAGGTCCCCAAGCCAGGAGGCACCTTGGGTTAGTGGGGCTGGGAGTTTTCCTGTGGTACCTGTCAGGATTCCCCTGGAGCTGGCAGCACAGGCTGGGCTGTGGGGGCAGCCCGGCAGGGGAAGGTCTGTCCCCCCTGCAAAGGCCACAACCACTGACCCCCCCGGCCTGGGATACTCAGCACAAGTAAGACTTTTGTTAAGAGGATGATTTGAGTTAGGACACATGTCACACAGGGAGCGGGGCTGGTGCTGACCTCCAGGACAGGATGGCTCCTATAGCTCCCACAACCCCTTCATGAGCAGGGCACAGGCTGTATGAACATGTTAATTCCACTGCTAAAGGTGTGAGAAAAAAAATACCATCAGTACAGATTCCAGTTCTGCTCTTTAAGTATCATATAATTTAGATTAACAGATATTTTGCAGATGCCACTGAACTTGACAAGATATAATTATTTTTAACAAGAAAAAGTTGTTTTTTTCGACTGCTCTCTGAATGCAGGGCTGTTCCCAAGCAGCGATCGTGCCACGCATTGTGCTGGAGAGAACAAGGCTCGCAGCAGAGCTGTAGAGGCTCCTTTTCTATTTGCATGTAGTATTTATGCTAATATTTGTGACTCCCAAAGATGTCCTTGAAAAGACTGCGCAGTTCCTTTCAGGGGCGAAATCTCGGAGCGTTTCAAGCCGGCGCTTTTCTCTCCTCTCGGTTCCCAGCCCGCTGCAGATGGGTTGGCAGAGCGGGCACAATGCACCGCTGGCAGCTGCCCAAGCCATGGCTCGGCGGAGCCCGCAGCTCCCGGGCAGGAGTGACCTGCTAATTAATCCCGGCTGCAGGCAGGACCGAGGGGCAGAGCCCGAGTGCCGGGGAGAGGGGCACAGCGGCTGGAAAAGAAGGAATTGGCATGGCGCAAACCGCCCGGGATGCCGGGCCCCGTGCGCAGCCTGTCCCGGTGCCCAGGGCATTCTGCTGCCGGCCTCGCACGCTCTGTGTGCCCCGGGCCCCCGCTGCCCCCGTGCCCCTCCATGTCCCCCCCGTGCCCCTCCATATCCCCCCCGTGCCCCTCCATGTCCCCCCTGTGCCCCCCGTGCCCCTCCATGTCCCCCCCGTGCCCCCGGTGCCCGCGGGTGCCCGCGCAGCGCGTGCCCGGCGGTGCCCAGCAGGTGGCGCTGTCGGAGGCCGCCGCGTGCCCGGAGCCGCGAGCCCTGCGGGCCCCCCCCCCCCCCCCCCCCCCCGGGACCCCCTCCCGAACCCCCCCAGCCCTCCCGGGGGACCCCCGGGACCCCCAGACACCCGCCCCCTCCCACCGCCAGGAAACCCCCCCGGCTGCACGGGTCAGGATCCCCGGTAGAAGGGAGGTGAATAAAAGCTAAGAGCAGCTCGGTGAGAAGATAACGCGCTGGAAGATAAAGGTCAGTTGTAGGTTTTGACGAGTCCCCGCGGAAAGCCAGGCTGGGACCCCTCCCAGCTTTAGGAGGGTGCCAGGGGAAGCGGTGGCATCGCCGCTCGGTGCCCGCCCGGCCCCCAGGCACGTGGCCTTTCTCCAAAGGGAGCGTTTCTTCGCGGGGACCCCCGGACAGCGGAAGCGGGAACACATCCTGCAGCTCACCCGGCAGTCCAGCAAGAACCAGCTCCGAGGAATTTTCATTTCCTAGAGCTCATCTGCACAATTGTTAAAATATTTTGCTCTTCGATCTCTCTGTGATGAGCCCGAGGTGCAGAGGAGAGGCAAAGGCGGCCCCTCGAGGGCTGAGCCAGAGCAAACCCTGGGATGGTTCCCAGCTGGGCGGGAGGGAAGCGGGGCCATTCCCACTCCTGAGAAAGTTGCAATCAGCAGCAAACGGTGAAACACGACTGTAGGCTGACGGCTAACAGCCGCACAGCTACAACTGCCCTTTCACCGCTGTTTGAGCCACATCCTGCTGGCAACGCCACCAAAATGATGCTGATGTTTACCATGTGAACGAACAGTCCTGAGCCTCCCGTCCCCCAAGTCCTGCCTAACCACCCTTGCTGTCCCTGCAAATCCCTGCAGGGAAAAACTATTCTGCCTTCAGCCTGCAAATAACAGCACAGGAGATCTGTGGAAACAGCAGCGTGCAGGCTGGACCCCGGGCTGGGTCACCCAGGAGCTCCCCTGGAAGGAGCAGCATTCCTGACCCATCCTCACCCTGCTGATGCCCCAGCACTTTTTTTTTTTGGTAAGAGCAGTTTTCTATCAGGAAAAGTATTTTCACTGAAATGGAAATGCTCATGGGGATGTCAGTTTTGATGACACCTTTGATGGGAGAAAGATTAAACAATTTTTTTCCTTTTTATATTTGGTTGAAAATTTTGATTTGATAATGTAAAATATTAAAAATAAATACATTCACTGTTCTTAAATTACTTTTGCTTAAAATTCCATACAATATTAAATATTTAGCATTATAATATATAGCATGTGGTATTTGATAATATATTTTTATATGTAATGAAACAACTTGATACTATCAAGAAGGCAGCTCAGATGCTTCTAAATTAATGTTTGGGGGTTGGGTTTTTTTCTCCTATTCTCTGGTGAATACTGAAGTTTTGATCCAACTCAAGAGGAAAACGCATTTCAAAGGGCCAGCATGTCCCCTAGACCAGAAACACTGTTCCCTGACCATTTCAAACCCCAAGTTTGTGACATTCCCCACTCTCCCCCCCTCCTCATTTTAGCACCTGCCAGGCTAAGGAGTAATGTTATGCAGAATGATCTCAAACCATTGCTTATTAATAATCGTGTATTATGTGAGATGCGCAGTATTGATTTAAACCCACGGGGCAGCTTTGGGAAGAGATGGTTTAATTTATAGAAATGCTGATGTCTGATAGCAATAAATAATTAGGACGATTGCAAAAAAAGGGATCATAGGGCACTGCCCTTCAACTCCAACTGGCTGCTCTGGTTCTGCTAATAAATTGGTTAATAAAAGGAGAGAAAGCCTGGATTGTGAGGTTATAAAAACAAATGACATTTTTATGTTTAGTGGACAGGAAAGAAACAGGGAGGCAGGGAAGTCAGCCGGGTGCACCAGGAATCACTCCATGGTTCACAGTCTGGATTCCTTAATGACATTCTCATTAAAAGTTCTTGCTGCCAAATGCTGTTTGCTTTCGCCTTCAGAACCGTCTGCATTAATAATGAGTAACTCTGCTTGGAAGTTATTTACATAAAGTATTGTTCTCATGTCACTGTGCCGACAGCCAGGCTGGGCTGGGGAGGGGGCCCACGCCCGGCACCCGCAGCCGTGCGGCAGCAACTGTGGCCACGCAAAACCCAGTGCCAAGTGCTCTGGACGCACCGTTCCTCTGGGGCTTGAGAGGTGACAGCCCAGAACCAGGTGGCTGGGCTGGAGAAGGCTGGGCAGGAGGGTGGAGTGAAGGGAGTCCACCCGAGCCACAGCTCCCCACAGCCCAGCGTCCTGGGCATCGTCCTCCTGCCCTGCACTGAGATTGATGGGTGGGAAACCTCACAGAAGACCAGGAGAGGTGACTCCTACACCCCTGGGGGTCCCAACTTGTTATTATCTAGAACAAAATTACAAGACCCTTTTTATATGCAAATTGCTGATATGGTTCAGTAGTGGAGCTGGAAGTGCTGGGTTAATGTTTGGACTTGGTGATCTCAAAGGTCTTTTCCAATCTAGGTGATTCAATGGTTCTATGATCTTCTGGCAGCCTCTGCACTGAGCCTGCAGCTGAGTTGTGGGTTCCCAGCACTGCCCAGAGCTCTTACCAGCTCTGTCCCCCCTTTCTCCTCACTCCCCAAGGCTCTGCTTGCCTCCAGCCCACCAGCCACCCTGGACACAGTGCCCACTCCCCACACACTGCCCCCAGCCACTACAGTGGCTCCACGTCAGCCTGAGCCTTGGGGTCCCCATTCCATGCCCAGGCAGCACCTGGGGCTCCAAACCCTGCCAGCCAGGAAGCAGCCCCCAGACTTTATCTTCTCACAGGAGGAGCCTTCTCTCCTTCCATCTCAGCCACCGCTCCCCTGCGTGCTGGCAGCGAGTGCCCCGTGCCCAGGCTGCAGCTCACCTGAGGCTCAGACCCTGCGGGGTGCAGTGGCTGTTGCACTTTGGAACTGAACCCGAGCACTTGGCTCATTCACCACCGGCCCCACGGGCTCTTGGAGAGCAGGAGCCAGATGCTGCTCCTTGTTCACGTGCCCACACAGCTGTGTGTTTGCACTGGGCCCCTGTCCAGGTTAAACTACAGCAGTTGCTCCATCACCAACTGACCCCTCCCCAGACAGGAAAGGGGATCAGGAAAAGAAGAGAAGACCCACAGGCTGAAAAGAAAACAGCTTTAATGAAACAATCAAACTAATGCTAATACCAATGCCAACATGAAGTATTCAAAGTTACACTCAGCCCAGCAAATGCAGAGCAGCCACAACAAAGAGCAGAGCAGCCCTCGGGAGCAGAATGGTGAGCAAGCCCCTCCAGCAAGGAGAAGAAGCAGGAAGAGGAAGAAGAGGAGCAGGATCAGAAGCAGCCCCCAGCCCCAGCCAACTTCCCCCTTTACACTGAGGGTGATGTTTCTGGTCTGGGATGCACCTGCAGCAGAGTCGGGGCAGCTGCCCTGGCTGATGGGCGCTGCTAACGGCCTGCAGACCCTGCCTGGACCAGGATTCCATCCCAGCCAAACCAGGACACTGGGTCCATCTGTTCTGCGTGTTCGCCGTAGCTTTTGACCTGGGAGAGGATTTCTGTGTCAGGCATTTGGGCAGTGTCCTCAGGCTCCTTCTGCTTGTCGCCCCAAAGGATGGAGGTCACCCCAAGAGGAGCGTTTTTCCATGAGTTCAGGACTGTGGTGTTTGTGGCACAAGGAGGAGCTGAGGTGGCCGGGCAGAGGGGTCTGTGGGACAGCTGCAGCACAGCAGCACCGACAGGGTTAATGGTTTTCATCCTGGGATGTGTAAAAACAGATTTAATGGAGAGTTTTGAAGATTCCATAACGGACAGGGTTTTTAATTGCAATGGTTGCGAGCAGCACAGAGCCTGAAGCAGCAGGACTGGGGGTCTTTCTGCTGCACACTCTGCTTCAGGGGACAGACGAGGTGGGTGCAGCAAATTACCCACAGTGATGCCACTCTCTGGAGTCCCAGCATTGCAGTAACTCTCCAGAGTCAGCCCATAGCACCCACGTTCAGGGATTTCAGGGATTATCAGGTAGAGGCGCTGCCCAAACCACGCGCACCAGGATGTGAGGTGGCACCCAGCCACGTGTCTGGGGCTCATGGGTCCCTTGATAATATTATCACATATTATCAATATTATTATAAATTTTATAACTTACATTACGTTAAAAATGGCAACCCCCATGAGAAATGAGACCCTTTCACCAGGCCATAAACCAGTGCAAAATGGAGTGCCAGCCCTCGCCTTCCGAGACAGCAGTTAAAGGTGGGCTGGAAGAGGAGTCAGTTCCTGAATGAGAGGAGGGGAGACCATTCCAGAACCTTCCATGTAACAAAATTGTGTGCAAAGTCTAATTTCAAGTCAATAGGAATGACTCGCTTCAGGAAAATTTAAACATTAAATTCTGAGTTTTTATTTTATTTACATTTTTAGTATAAAATTGAAATAAAACATTAAGGCTGAAGTGGAAAATTGAAATGTTCTGCTCTGAAAAGGTTGAGGCTGAACGTTTTGACCTTATCAGGAAAACTCCCCCCCCACATCCCCAATTTTTCTTTCAAAACAAATTTTTGTCAAAGGCAACACATTCCAACAGCACATTCTGCTTCTCAGCACTGGCATTTCCCGGCAGAGGCAGCCCAACCAGGAACCCCCCGCCCCGGGAGAACAGAAACACCCCACAGAGGCAGCAGCGCCCGTCTCATCCCCATCCGTGGGGATGGGATGTGCCAAAGCATCACCGGGCACCTGCAGAGAGACTCGAGCTGCCCTGTGCCCGCTCTGAAGCGTCTCCTGCACCCCCCAAAGCTGTGACATTTTTCCAAACACATTAACTTGGCTTAGCAGCACATTTCACCATTCCCTGCAAACACGGCCTTGCCATGGAGACACAAACAGATGGAAGCCAGCACCCCATTAGTGCTGGGGTTCATGAAACCTTTCTGAGCACTGTGCCCAGCACAGGACCTGCCGAGCCCCGGGCCCAACTCGCCGCAGCCCTGCCAGGCTCCTCTGCCACGGGCTCCCCTGGTGACAGCCACCTGCCAAGCTACCCCCTGCTCCAGCAGATGTTTGGGATGTTAATTCCCAGTAAATTTTGATGCATTGTGTTTACTCCTGGTTTGACTGGCAGAGCCCTGCCCATCCCTGCGGGCACGCTCGCGCATCACCTCTGGCGCACACACCGTGGCTGCCGCCGGCTCATCCGCAGCTGAGCGCTGCCGGCTGCCTCCCCAGCTGCCTCCCCGAGCCAAGAAATCACCCCCCGAGTCCTGCAGGTGTTTTTCCTCCTGCTCCCGGCACGCCGTGCCTGACCGCGCGGGCTGCTGCGTGCTTCCAGCAACTCCTCAGGCGTGGCGATGGCCCCGTGGTGCCCACGGGGGCTTTGGCCTTTGCAAACCGTGGCTAGCAGATCCGCCGTTCCGGCTTCCTCGGCGATGCCGTCGGCTTACCCGTGGCATCACAGCTGCTGCCAAAGCAGTGGTGCAAACATAGCGGGGCCTGCTCAGACCAGCCCTCGGTAACCTGCGGCTCCGTGCAGAAAGGTGGCCAGAGCCCACGTGCCCCGGCGGCACGTGAACGATGTCGGGCACTCACACGCCATCAGCACCCAGCCTCCTGTACCCGCAGGGGCACCGCTGGCGTTCAGTGGGCACCTGTTGGAGGGGCCGGGCTGGCAGCACGTCCATGCAAACACACACTGCAGGGCACACGTGCAGGGACCCGCGGGCAGCCCGGGTGTGCGCTGCGGGGCACACGCGTGTGCGGGCGTGCATAGGCGTGCACAGGCCATCTCAGCAGCCGGGCTTTCCCAGAGACCCTCGTCGCCCGCTCGCTGCCCGGGTCCCGCAGCCTGGCCGCGGCGCTGCTGTCCCTCTCCTGAAGGGAGCTGCACACAAAGGGCCACGAGGAATTGCCAACGTGCAGTGAAGGATTTTCATGGCAAGAAATCAAATAAAATGTTCATAGTGATGAAGTGAAAAATAAAACATGCTTTCAGAAAATGGTCCTTTTCTTCTCCATGCCTGGGAGGGGGGGCCGGAGGGGGAACACAGACAAAGGTGCCGAAGGTCTCAATCATCTCACCGCTTAATTATTCCATCTCTCAGAAGGCATCTCCAGGCAATTAGAATAATCATTCATGCCTGTGCTTTAACAGGGACTCTTGCATTCTTCCTGTGAAGCATCAGAGCTGGATTGTAATTTTTTTTTTTTAACTTTAGCAGTGACCTGCAACTAAAGGAAAAATAAAAGTTTTTTGAAATATTAGTTTAATAAGACATGAGAATAATATTAAGGATATGAGCCTCCCTTATTTATTATTTATGTGTATAGCGTGATTTAGAGATGCACTTGAACCAAACAAGTCACTACCAAGGAGTGGATCTATCTCTCTATATATATATTAAAAAAACCTACAATATTCGCCTGGAGATTCTGTCCACATATTCGGAGATTGTGATTTAACATACACAGTTTATCAAGGCTGGTGTGCTGCACAGAGAGACTGGAGTTTTATGTAAGGGTATAAATAATCAATGCACATAGCAACTTTAAATTACTGCTAATGTGTTTTACTTATGTTCCCACTAGAACGATATGTGAAATAACAGGGAGTTGCTAGGCACACACTTGACAAATAATATCCATGAGTTTCCATTTTTATTATTTTTATACATTTCTTATTAAACCAAGCGGTATAGTTCAAGCCCATGCAGCCAGCCCTTCCTTACGGTAAGCAGTGAAACGGGGGGTTAACGCCGCGTGCCATGGGCACTGCCAGGCTGGGCTGTGACACTGCCAGGCTGTGTCCCCCTGCCCCTCGCCGGGCTCGCTGCCGGCGCCCCTGCCTCTAAATCCTTCATCAGAGCCGGCAGCCGAGCCCCACTCCCGCCAAGCAGCTCCCGCTCCCGAGGGGACCCTGCTGTTCGCTGCTCTCACACGTTCAGGCTGGATCCAGTAGTTTAAGCCAGGATCTGGCCCATGCAGATGCTGCCGCTGGTTGCAAATGGCCCTGGTAATGTTTATGTTGGGCTTGCGGCTAAAATGATTTCTTTCTTTTTGTTTCATTCTCAAAAACTCTTTCTTCTCCACCTCTCCCGCAGGCTGTCAGGGAGAGGCGGCCAAGGCTCTGTAGCTGCCTGCCCAGGGGGAGCCCCTGGATTGGAACGGTTCCCTGGAAAAGTCACTGCGGCAGCACGATCCCTCACTTCAGGAAGGAGGATGGCTGAGTGCTCCGCTGCAAAAACCCCATCCCTGACGTCTCTGGTCTCAAGCTGCAGTTGCAGGAAGAAGGATGTTTGGATGCTCTGACGCAAAAACCCCATCCCCTGACGTCTCTGGTCTCAAGCTGCAGGCGCTCCAGCCTTGGGCAGGTCTGTGGAGTCATGGGGACAGCATTCAGGGAGTGGTGAAGAACAGTCCCACAGGCTTCATGCTTCTCAAGGGCAGCCCAGGCTCCTTCCTTGTCATTGGAACTGGCAGAGGTTTCCTTCAACAGTTTCTTGATGACCTTTTCATCACTGTTAAGGTTTTGGCACAAAAGGAGTGGCACATGAACCTGGTTTGCCTCTGTGAGCTACATTCAAACTACAATTCACCTTTTCTGACATTTACTTTGTACAGTGTCTGTAAATACCTTTGCGAGACCAAAACCTGGACCCAAAGGGCTGGGTTCTGTAACGGTCCAAAACCCCAGCAATTATCCTGGGATAATGCGCCGTGGCACCATGTGGGCAGGTGGGCTGGCCTCAGGAGCAGGCAGCTCAGTGCTGGGCAGAGCTGTGCCAGCACCTGCGCAGAGACGAGGGGCAGACGGGCCAGGTGGACCAGGAGCACATCCCCTGCTTTGTTTTGCCCCCAAATTGGGCAACAGGCACCATCCAGCCCATAGCTCAGCTGAAGACTGGGAGCTGCCAAAGCCACCAGGCTGGTGCCCGCTGCAGGAGCCGGGGCAGGCTCGGCTCACAGGAACTCAGGGCTTCTCCTGGAGGTCATCTACTGTTCACCCTGCGAGATGGCATCTTGTGAAGCAGCACCTGGTGCAGGAGCCAACAGACACACACCAACTGTAGCAGCACAGCCTCACCAGGCGAGCTCGAAAGATGCTATCACAGAAATCCAAATATTAAACATGGCACTGATAGGAAAGACACTTGAATTGATAGGAGAAAAGATCTGCTTTAAAGCATGCAATCATGGGATATTTGGGCACTGGAGCTGTTACAAAAACCTTTTCAGCACTTAAGTAATTATCACATGAGAAGCAAAGAGCATGTTGCTCCAGGGCTGCCCACCCTGCATCCACAGCCTTCCTGCACTAAACCCCAGCGGGAAGCTTCGCTGCTTTCCATTAAAAGTGTTTAGCAAACAATAACTATTTCTTTGTAAACAAGTCCTTAAGTGTTTATTACTATGTCACCATCAAAAACATATAGCTTTGTACTGTGTTTAATGGAAGAAAATTAACAGAGTGTTTTAAAAACCACTCCACTGAGAAACACTAGAACGGCAAATGGATTTCCCAAGGGCTGGCAGGTCGGGGCTGCCCCCGCTCGCTGGGAGTAGTCGGGTGCCTCTGCTGACATTGCCATGACCCATCTCGGAGATACAACCCTGCCTTGCCGTGCAGATAAGCAATAAAGAACCAGCAGCCTTTGCACAACACACAAACCAAATGTCGTCCTTTGCAAGGATAACAGAGCCCAGTCCCACGCTATTAACGTTGATGGAAAAACTTACATTAACCTCAGTGAGAGTACACGCAGGCTCATCAATACCAGACCTAAATTGAATGATTGTCATATAAGACCAGAAGCTTACAGGTCCTGTTTGTCATGGGCGAACAGTTATCAATAAAGCTGGGCTATGGACCTGGGAGCGAGGACGTTAATTTGGTCAATATGGCTGTCACAATTATCCTTAAAATGCATTTCCAAGGAGTGAGCAACTGTGAGCGTGCCCAGGAGCAAAGCGTGGCCCTGGCCAGGGTGCAGCAGGAGGGAAGGGGGCTGCTCGGGGCCAGGCCAGCGGCCCCGTCGGGCTGCGGAGGCACGGCCGCCCCGGTGACACGGTGCGCAGCGAGGAGGGACGTTAGCCTTCAGCACCGAGTTTGGTACGGGGAGGGGAAAACCCTATTCGAGTGAAAAGCAGCTTTGGATCTTTAATTAAAAAACAGGGTTCACAGCACCAGGGCATTGACTTCCACTAGTTAATCTCCATCACTTCATTTCACCACCAACTTCCATACTCTACAAAACTGCTGGAGACAATTTTTATTGATTGCTCTTCAAGCCGTCAAAAGCGTCCCTGGCTGATCATATGTTACCCCCAGACACCTTGTGCATTTCAGATAATAACTTGGTGCTCTAGAGAAGAAATGAATTGGATGTGCAGTCAGTAACTGTCCAAGTGAATCATGTTACTATATGTCAGCGGCCCAGGCTCTGACTATCATTTTAACAGAGAGAAATCCACTATTTTCATGGCTGTTTGAAATTATTTTCCAGATGAATAAGATATAACAACAACTACTTACAGTAAAGAATAATATGGGGAATCTATTTGCTACTTGGAAACAAATCTTTCAAGTGTAATACTGTTTAATATTATTTAATCTGTAACTACAAACACGAAATTTTGAAACTGGCTTTCACGTAGTACAAAAAAATCTTGTGCTAGTAGCAAGTGGGAAGCCGAAGCTGGTGTGGGTGCTGGGTGGTATTTGGTGTCTCAGTTACAAATATAATAATTCATACAGAAAGTGGAGCGTTACTAAAACACTGTTGACAAAGATGGGCACGACTGCTGAACATCAGCACTGACAGCTTGTTTTGCATAAGCAATTGCCACATACCAATATTATTCCCTTTTTCAGGTGTGTTTGCCAGCGTATGTTTCAGTTGGAATTGCTATAAATAACTGCAAATGGATTTTGTGAGGTTAAGAAGAAGGAAATCATTTAGAAGCTCCCATCAAACTCAGAACTCTTTAACTACACAAGCCCCGTAATTTCTTCTAGGGCTGCACTCAGGACTTCCCTTTGTGCCCTGCTGGCAGATGCTGCTGTGTGCAACTTGCAACAGATGTTGAAAGTGAACCATGAACGCTTTGAGGATGCCAGTTTGAAAGCTGCCAAAAGTCTTGCGAGGCTGTGCCCGAGCATTGCCACCGGGCAGCACTCAGTCAGTGCTGGAAGCGTCAACCCCTGGGGATGGAGCCCTTGAACAGCTCTTTTAAGAAGCATATTTGCACACCCAGAATGGAAACAACAAAATATTTACAGTAAGAAAAATCCAACTGTGCCCTCAGTTCCCTCTGGCCACGCGGCAGCAGCTGGTGGGCTCTGCAGGGCTCAGCTGGGCAGTGCCAGGCGCTGGCTCAGAGCTGCTGATAAGGGGGAGACGCTCCCACCCATCAGGGGATGAGCTGCTGATGTCACAGGATCAGGAGCAGGAGCCAGAGCCAGCACTGCCTGTGGGGCCAGACTCCAAGTACCCACCAGGCACCCGGAACCCCTCCCTAGGTGGTGTCCACATTCAGCCCCTACCCAGGGCTAAGCTACAGCAGTTGCTCCATCACCCAGTGACCCAGACAGGAAAGGGAGAGGAGACCCACAGGCTGAAATGAAAACAGCTTTAATGAAACAATCAAACTAATGCTAATACCAAGATGAAGTATTCAAAGTTATACTCAGCCCAGCAAATGCAGAGCAGCCCTCAGGAGCAGAATGGTGAGCAAGCCCCTCCAGCAAGGAGAAGAAGCAGGAAGAGGAAGAAGAGGAGCAGGATCAGAAGCAGCCCCCAGCCCCAGCCAACTTCCCCCTTTACACTGAGGGTGATGTTTCTGGTCTGGGATGCACCTGCAGCAGAGTCGGGGCAGCTGCCCTGGCTGATGGGCGCTGCTAACGGCCTGCAGACCCTGCCTGGCCCGGGATTCCATCCCAGCCAAACCAGGACAGGTGGGCAGTGTCCTCAGCCCTGGGGACTCTGGGTGTCTGAGGGCAGAGGGGTGAGTGATGTGACTGGCACTGCCCTGGGCTCTTGCCACTTGTTGGGGCTCCCAGGGCAGCCCCACAGTGCGTGGGCAGGGCGATGGAGCTGGACCTGCGCCTGCTGCAGGGACCCTCCCGTGGGAAAGTCCTCTGGCACTGACAAATCTGCTGCAGGAAACCCCCACCCAGTGCAGAGCCCAAGGAGCAGCTGTCCCTTTCACTGCCTTATCTACTGTTTTACAGAAGACTAATGAGAGGGATTATTTGACTGATACCAGCCTGCTTTCCCTGTCCATCACGTGTGGCTTCCCCTCTGAGGGCTGCAGACTCCAGGAATGGCTTTACAGACCCTGTTCAGGCAGCTGCCATCAGGCTCCCGGCCACCTCAGCCCACCCTGGCTTTTCCCAGGAAAGGGGCCAAAAAGGGCATTCCCTCCGGACACAACTCTCCAACCGCTCCTGCAGAGCCGCCTGAGGGGCTGAGCCCACAGGCAGGGCTGGGGCACCCCGATGCTCAGCCCCACGGAGCCCCGTAACCCTGCCCAGCCCTGGGGACAGCTGCCCGACCGTCCCTGAACCAGGGCAGCATGTCCCGGGACACGGCGGGCGGCTGGGGATGGGCAGCTCTTCACGTACAGATGTTTTCAGAGACGTGTCGGATCTGTGTGTTAAAGCAGCAAAAGTGACAGAAATGAAGAAGAGGTTGATTGGTGACTCGGAGGAGGTCCGGCGATGGCTGTCACCAGCAGGGACAGAGGTCACAGCCAGTTTTAATTACTGTTGTGTATTAGCTCATCATCTCTTTTACTGTTGAGTTATTACACAGAAATGGTTAAATATGTCATGAGACATAACTGCTGAAAAAGAGCAATTTACTCCTTCATGGATGAAAAAAGTTGAGGCAAACCACATTTATTCTAATAAGTTCAGGGGTTTTTATGAGTCCAGAGATCAGGATTTTTTTTGCATACAGATTTACATCCATTACATGAAAGCAGCCATCCCAACTGGGTACTGGGAGCAGTCGGCCATCCCTTACTGGGCTGGCCCAAGACCAGTTCAAGAGCCTGTGCCCCAGGCCAGTTACACCCCAGGCCGAGCACGGCCGTGTCAGCGCAGGGCACTGCCAGGCTGATGGGCCTTCTTTCAAGCTTCTCCCTTTTTGCGCAGCGCCCATCCCAGCACGTGCTGGGGGCACGGCACAGCCCCTGCCCGTGGGAGGGGGTTGGGACGGGCCAGGCACGTGCCAGAAGCGGTTTGGGTTTGGCATAACGGAACAGCACCAGCTTCCCTCCCTCCCTCCCTCTCTCCCTCAATCTGTTCCCTGGCTTCTCAGCTTCCTCCGCCGGTCCCTGATGTTCTGTCACAGGCTCCCCGTGGGAGCTGGAAGCAGAAAATGCTCCTGCCACTCGCGACGGCTAAGGCTGCTCCTGTTCCAGCTGGTAAGTCATAAAGAAATGGTAAAACACAACCCCCTCAGGGCTGCTGGGAGCCGGATCGAGTTTTTCCATCTCTCCCCAGAGACAGCTCTTTATTCTCACACTGACAAAACTAATGGCCTCGCCAGGTCCGACAGTGACAAAGTGACACCAGCGTGGTGTCACGCGTGACGGGGCTGGACCCCCATCCCGGCCTGGGGATGGCACTCTGCCCAAGTGCCCCTTGTGCTGATGCAGGCCCGTGCTCCTCGCAGCTAGAGATCATGTTTCCAGATAAATATTTAATTTTTAAGAATGAAATCTTTATTACTACACTGGGTTTCAGAGGGAGACTGTAATGCAGGAGTCCTCCTCCTGCTCAGGTGGCCAGGGTCCCTGCAGCCACCCTGCCCCTGGCATCCCCCCACTAGCAGCCCCCAGCCACTCGTCGAGGCAGATTTGGGGTCTGCAACGTGGAGGTCCAAGAAGAGCTGGGCCAGTGCTTCCACTGCTGGGGGAGGCATCACCCACCCACCCACCCACCCACCCACCCACGTGTCCCTCTCGAGGTTTCCCACACCCAGGAGGTTTGTGCCAGTGCCACTCGGCGAGGCTGGGCAGGCGGATGCCTGCACACGGTGTGCTCCTCCATCATTTAATCTGGAGTGATGCATATAGAAATTTAGATCAGGCAGCTTGACATTCCTGACTGCTGAGGCTGTGAATCGATGGCCTCTCTACTCCCTGCCGGGGAGATCGATTCCCCAAGCACAATGGATTGGTTTCATCACTTTGGTTTCACCTTGTCAAAGTCACGTCTGATTTACTTTAGTCTGGAGGGCAGATTTTAAGTATTTCATTGCATTTTGTAATCTCGCTGCATGTCTCGCTAATCGCCCTGCCCTCGGTGCGACAGGAGTGTGCCTGGCACCCGGCGTGGGCAACAGACACCCCACGAACGATGCTCCTCTTTTCCCAGGGGAATGAGGACTTCGCAGGTCTGCCAGCACTGCTGCGATGCTCCCTGCCCCGGGAGCTCCAGAGGGGACTCGGGCACTGAAGGTGATGCCCCCAGTGCTCCCCGCACAGACCCCACTGGTCCAGCATCAAGAGCAGCGCTTGGCCCGTGCCTGGGCTCCATCTGCAGAGGGGCAGCAGCTCCACTGCTGACTGATGAGTTTGGTCTTGGTGTGCACTTTCCATGGGAAGAAAACCTCTCAGTCCAGGCAGGGCCGGGTCAGAGTATCCCTGGGAGTCAGAAGCAAAATGTTGCCAAGACTCAGAAGCAGCTGGGAAATGTCCCTGGAATTGGCGTGTCCCTGTGGGGAGTCCTGAGGCTGTGGGAGGAGGCTCAGTCCAGTGGTCAGAAGAACAGAGTTTTGCATCCTTTACCAAAAGGAATGAAAATAAAAAATGATAGTGCAGCAAACGCGGCTGTAAACTCACCCTGGGGTAGATGGCAGGCAGTCCTGAGAGCTTCCTAATGGCTTGTTGTTAGCAAAATTATTTTCCCGGTGCTTGGTTTGGCCCAAATTCTGCTTTGTTCAATTATACTCCTGGGTGAGTTTCCTGAATGTAAGTATTGATCACTCTTCAGACAGGTTTTCTGTCTGTTCTGTACATTACCTCTGCTCTTCTTCAGGTAATCAATTATATTTTTATAGCTATGGGTATTAATCAATATACGGTAGCTATCTTAATTGATTTGTCTAAGGCCTCCCATCCGCAGCCCATCAGTTACCCGGGCGGGTCGGGGCCGCGTGTGCGGCAGGGGAGCGGGGGCACCCAGGGTGTCCCCGCGAGGTGATGGGAGTGGGGCACCGGGGGCCACCAGCTCCGGGACCTTTCCGAACGCCTCTGCCTGGTTCCTCGCGGCCATCGCCGCTCTGGCTCCCTCCCTCTTGCTCATTATCATTATTTATCTGTTACAGATGCATCTGGAGGCTGCAGGAAGGGTCAGGGAACATTCGTATGGAGAATTAGCAGTAATATTTCAGGGGGGAAATATATATCTCCTGTTTTAAAGGGAGCAGGAGGGGTAAGTGGGCTGGGAGCTGAGCCCGAGCTCCCCGCTCCTCCCTCCTCCAGTCCATCCGTCACCGCGACGGCTGCCCCAGCTCCGCGAGTGCAGCGCTTGGCATGCCGGCACTTTTATCAGGGCTGGCTCCATGGATGGCTTAAAGTTTTGATACTCACGTGGACAACAATAAACGTTTATGATGGGAAAGGCCCTCGAGACACTCCTGCTCTCTGGGGTGGTGGGAGAACCCTCGTGTCGCTGATGCAGAAGAGCCGTCACTCTGACCAGGGAGCCCAGCCCTGCCCTGCCAGCCTCTGCCAGCGGAGCAGGGCATCAGCTGGCAGGAGGCACTTGGCTGAGTGGGCACCAGGCTGGAGCCAAGCGGGTGTGCGAGGGTTAATTTGGGAAGATCTGTGTTGATAATAAAGCTGCTTTTTTCCTGGCGATGATATGATCGGAGCGGGGTTGCTATGGTAACAGTGGCTCTAGAAACCCCCGACTGCTGGCGGTGGCTGCTGGGTGTTCCCAGGCCGGGAAGCGCCCACTGATCCATCCCCCTGCCCACAACAATCCCCTGCCCAGGGACCCATCCCATGCCCACTACCCCTTCCCCTGCCCATCCCATGCCCACAACCACTTGCTGCACCTCTGCCCCATCCTGTGCTCACCAGTCCATCCTCCAGGCTCCACACCATCCTGTGCCCACCACCCCACGCTGCACCCACTGTTCAATCCCTGTGCACCTCCCCATCTCATGCCCATCACCCCGTCCTGCACCACTGCCTCATCCTCTGCCCACCACCCTGGTCCACACCCACCACTCTAGGCCCATCTCAGCCCCCAGGGATGCTGGGGGTACTGGGCATCCACCATGGGATGGCCCATGGGGCAGAGTCGCAGCCTTGGGCTTCTGCCAGGCTGCCCTGGACTGGCAGCCCTGTGCTGCCCCTTCCCCCTGCCCTGCCCTGGCACTGGCCTCAGAGCACAGCCATGCCTAGGCCCCAGAGGGTCCAAGCTTTGCTGTGTCACCCACTCCACAGATGCCACCTGTGGTGCCCAAGGCAGTCCTGGTCACCCTCGGCCTTGGCAGGCAGGAACTGGTCAGGCCCCGCAGTCCCCTGCAGCACGATGCTCCTGCCCGTGTCCGGCAGCGGTGCTGAGCCCGCAGGAGCCGTGGGTCTGGCTGTCCCGGCGGGGTCTGTGCCCCACTCCCAGCGGGGCTCAGTGCTGCCCTGCGCCCCTCGGGGCCACGCTCATCCCCGGGTCTGGCTGGTGCCAACACGGCACGTGACACGCGTGCGCTAAACCACGCGCACTCCTCGCTCCTTTCCCTCCTCCCTTGCCCATTAATGAAATGAAATAAATTTTCCGTTTTTAAACATGAAGTTTTAAAAAAAAGCTGCAGTTCTGCTCACAAGCAATTCCCACCGGGAGGGGAGAGCGGGGAGAGCGGGGCCGGTGTGCTAAATACAGAACAAAGCCTTCTGTCTGAAAATACCTATGAGGAGCTAACAAATGCTAATGACAAAATAATGTATGGGGGGTTTAACGCTGGATGCTTTTTATCAGCAAATTAGCACAGTTATTATGCTGTAAATGCATTTAACAATAATTTGTTTCAATAACTGTAGAACTGGTATTTTAAAAAATATACACCATATTTAGAGCACTTCATCCATGAAGGACCATTATTGTTTTTTTCCTCCCAAGAGAGTTATAAAGGTCTCTCTTACAAGTGAAAGAAATACAATCATCACCCTTCACAGTTCAGTTATTCTCTTTTATTTTATTCAGAGCCATTTAAAGTTTGTATTTTTAAAGGAAAAAGAGAGAGTGTCTTTAAAGGGTCAGGGCTGGAGGGACCCGTGTGCCGTGTTCGGGTTTAAAAGGGATTGCCGGGGCCCGCGGACGGGCGCGTGGGCAGCTCTGCAGTGGCGAGATGGGTGCTGGCACGGGGCAGGGCAGCCATCGCTTGCCAGCACCTTGGCTGCTCCCGCCCGGCTCACCCGGCACCGTACCCATCAGCGGTGGGTGCCCAGGTGCCAGCGGGCCTTGCCTGAGCCAGGAGCAGGGTAGAGCAGCAGTGGTTCTGGTGGGGCCACGCTCCTGCCCACGCTCGGGGTGCTGGGGCTAGCTGGCGTGGGGCTCAGGGCAGGGCTCTCGCAGGACACGTAACTGAGGCCCCTGGTGAGGGGACGTGTGCTGAGGTCTCCTCGCACAGCCCCCAGAAGCTGGCAGGGGGCACAGCCCCTGGAAGGAGCACGAGGAGCAGAGCAGCTCAGCTGCAGACAGGGGCTTTGCGGAGCTGTTTGCTATACAGGGTGTTAAACGGCAGTGTCAGCCTGGGCACCCCTTACCCCAGGGGCTGTGTGGGTGGGTGAGTCACTGGGACGATGCAGGTGGGATGCTGAGATGTCCCAGATCCTGCAGCCCCTTCGAGATCATGAGGTTGAAGAAGAAATGCTCTTCACCATTGAAATGGTACCAGAGGCCCAGCAGCCCCCACCTCCTGACACCAGTCCTCTCCCAGTGTGGCTGCACCCTACGCCCAGTGTCCGGCCCCAGGCCTGGCACCCGCTCTGCCCATGGCCTCTGCCTGCTGTGCCCACAGGCTCTGCCCGCTGTGCCCATGGGCTCTGCCCGCAGGGTGGTCTTGGCTGCACACAGGCAGCGCTGCTCCGTGAGGGAGCTGCCTGTTTACAGTCTGGCTCTTCAGTCACAAACCATTAAGGAAGAGAAACAGCGACATAGACACTCGCCCAGAAATGGATTCCTGTGTAAATCAGCTGCTTTTAAAATTTCACTGAGCATGAAAGTTCACCTGAAAAATCTACGTAAACCACAGCTGCTCCCCGGGCATCCGAGGCGCAATCCTGTGCCAGAGAGGAAACATTTCCGTGTTTAACACAGGTACAGGATTCTCAGAAAGCTGAGCCAGTGTCTGCACCTTTAAACCCCTTCTGGCACCAGAAGAGTCAGCGCCAGACGTGGTACCTGGCACTGGCACCGGCACCGGCACGGCAGCCATGTGCCATGGCCTGCGGAGCCGTGGCTCTGCTGCGCACTGTGGGGCAGCCGCTGGGCCGCGTGCCACGGGGCACGGGGAAGCCGCACGAGATCTGGGAGCCGGGCAGCCAGCGCTGCAGGGTTTGGCTCTCTGGGAGACACGAGCAGGACCATGGTGTCCACGCAGCCCACTGCGTGAGTGCCCCCCGTCCGGCGAGGCCGCGCGGGACTGCGCAGGAACCGCCACCCTCCAAACGCGCAGCGCCTTCTCGGGCCTCGGGACGAGTCTCGGCCGCGTTTCGGCTGCAGAGCAGCTCTGCTCTGAGCTCGCCCTGGCAAGCACTGCTGATTTATAAAATCAAACAATAACTTCCAGGACAGTCTACTCACACCATAAACATCTGAAAGAAAATCCATCTCTTCTCCATGCAAAACCACTGATGAGTTCATGAACTGTGCTGTGCAATAAATCAGTTTTGCTTGTGCAGGAGAGCTGAGGTTTTTTAGGTTCCTAATAGGCACTCTGACAATGTGATTGCTCCATATTTCTTTGTAGCTGTCACCTTTGCAGGCCTGTCAATGCTCCTAATCTTTTTTCATTGCGATGTCAAGTTTTGGTAAGTGAAGAGGTGGGATGGGATGTGAGTGATACTGGGGCCAGTCCCTGACTCCCTCCCGCAGCCCTGTCCCTCCCGACGGGAGCCCACCCACGGGCTGCTGCCCTGCGAGGGGTCCTGGGGCGGCTGCAGCGCCAGGGCGAAGTGCGGCCACCCGCCCCAAGCCCCCTCCCTGCTCCCTGTCACCTTCCCCTCGAGCTGCCCCAGCCTTGCCAAAACCAGCATCCGCTTTCCCCCCCTCACCACACCCGCTGGTCCCAGGAGAGGGCAGCCAGCTCTCAGCTGCTAATGCATACAAGAAAACATACTTTTAATATTCAGCATCTGGATAAACAATAAAAACTGGGACAAATAATCTAGTTGAGGCAATTACCTTAGCATAAATGTATATATTATTTATAAATGACTTTGAATATATAAATAATATTGATAAAATTTGCATGAGTAAAAAGAGACATAATTATCAAATGATGCCTCAAAGCAGTGGATGCTGCTGGCTGCTTGCTGCCCCGATTCCCACCCAGGGGGACCCTGCCCCAGCCCTCTTTTGGTGCTAAAATTATGACACACATGTTAAACTGAGCTGAAAAATAGAGCCTAAATCAAGTAAAGAAGTTCAGAAAAGCCAGTGCTGCCCCCATGGCCTACCCAAGCAGCTTCGGCTGCGTTTTGGGCGGGATTTTAGAATCTGGCTTTTCCCAGGGTTGTCATCCTAGCGTCCCAGCTCAGCAGAGCTTTTACCACTCCCCTGCCTCCACTGAAACCCAGGGAGCACTTTGGTAAAGTTAAATTTGCCAGCAAAGTGAAAACGTGAAGGAGCCAAGCCCTTGCCTGGTCTCCGAGCCGCCGCGAGATGAAGTTGTCTGAGCCTGGCGCGTCCCACACACCGCACGCGGCTCTTTAATAAAATTGGCTGAGATTTGTTGATAAGCCTGAAGCAAAGTCAATGTGAAGTGTCAATCCCACCGTTCGCGGGAGCCTTCAGGGGTCAAGCTGCTTCCTCGCTATGATCGTCGTATCAAAGATATGTCAGCCGCGTGTTAACTGCTTTCTTATGAATCGCGCTCCAGATCAGACAGGGGACGCAGATAAACGAAAGCAAAGGGGCTGGGGCTGAGCTGTGCTTTGCCAGCCGAGGCTCGTGCTGGCCCACGAGGCCTCTATAGCCTCTGACCTGTGGCCACAGTGGCCAGGCCAGGGTGGCAAAGGCCGGCCAGCGGCACGGGGACCACCGGGGCAAAGAGCAGGAGGGACAGAGACGCCAAATCCCCTTTAGCCCCATGGGTGCCATGGCATGTGCCAGGCTGTTCTTTGCGGGACGAGCATCTAATGGTTGTGCAGTCCACACTAAGTGAAGCTGAAAGAGAAGAAATCAAAAGAAGTGGGGTTTAATTAAGTCTCAACCAAGATTTATGCAACTTCCTCTCCCCATCATAAATATTAATAAGGAGCAAGCAGTGGCTCCGTGCGGCAGGCACTGTCGAGCCATGAAGGGATGTTAATTCCAGGCTCTTTGAGATGGACTAAGCGTGACACAGAGCCTCTTTGATTTGGAATATGCCTTGGGTTGAAAAGTTAAATAACATGAAGGGGGATTTAGTGGGTAGTAAACCATTAGTGAGTCTGGGATTTAAACTCCAGTACGCATGTAGAGTATTTCACGATTGCCAAACTGATTAATGGAAGTGTTGCTGGAGGAGCTCCCTCGCCAACGCCGGGCACACGCCGGTGGCAGGTTCTGCTCGGCCGGGCTGGCAGCGGTGGGATGTGGGGCCGGTGGGGTGTGGGTGCCATGGGGGGCAGCAGGGGGGACCTCCCAGGACAGGGCACAGAAGCCAGGGCACCCGAGACACCCCTGCCCTGCACACCCCACGAGCAGTAATGAAAGGTGACACAGCCAGCCTCGGTAAGGACTCAGAGAGCCCACTAAATCTCCAGCCATCCCTTAAATAAAACTTTATGCCGGCTAATAAATTTTAATGCCACTTGTCAGTGCTTGATAACTGCAATCATTTAACAGAGGAGGAGAAACACCAGTGCAGAAGTGCGGCGCTGTGCCGTGTGCGGTGCCCCAGGTGCCCACTGCGGTGCTGCCCCCCTGAAGGGCTGCTCACCACGTCACCCAGCAAACAAGCAAACCCTGCCAGTTCCCTCCACCTCGGTGGCAGGTTCCTGGTGTGGACGAAGGAACAGACAGAGGGCTGGAAGACAACTGCAGCCCAAGGAGAGGAGCAAAGGGCTCTGCAGGTAACGTTCACACTGAAACTTAATGACAGCAAGACCAGTGTGACACAGCTCACTGTTCCACGTGCACCACGGCGGCTCAGTTGATGTCTTGATTTCCTTATCCTCAGGCTGCGCTGCCTGGCACAGTTATGAAGTCTGCTGGCAGCCCTTACCATTACACAGCACAAACCTGCAATTTCAACACTGTGTTTGTGTCCACTTGAGGTTAAGAAGCAGAAGTGTGTCTGTGAGGGTGAGGTCTGTCCCTTGGCATAATGTGCGCAGTGGGGCTCTGGCCCTTGGCTGCAGCTGCTCATCCACACTGCAATAATCAATAATGATAATAATTATTACAGGAGCTGCATGAATTTCCTATCAAATTAAATCACACAATGAGTAATTTTCATGTTTTATTAAACAAAAGCCGCTCTCTGAAGAGGTTTGATGGTACCAGTGTCTTTGGTTTGCCACAGCAGGACATCAGGATGGAGCACAGGCTGCTCTGGAGGGACAGGGCACAGATGCCCTTGGCTTCTCTCTCTGCTCTCATGTGCCCACGCGGTGCTCATGGTTTGCACCAACCTGCTTAGCCTGTGAAATCCCGGTCTCATCAGCACAGCTTTAAGCTGGTCTGAATTAGCCTGGCTTTAACCCCCTCATCCTCTGGACATCTATTTTTAGGAAATCTAAAAAGCTAGTAAAAAAACATCCCTACATGGCCTCGGAGCTCAGCCCCCAACACGTGTTGCTGTGAAGATCTCCCAGCACTTCACAAGTCGCGGGCTGCCAGGGCAGGGGATAAACTTCATGGCTGTGTGGGCCAGTACCACCTTGGCTTGGTCCTGTGCTGTGCCAGCCTGGGTCTTGAACCCAGCCACTGACTGGGGCAAGTAATTGTTGGTTTTGGCTTTTTTTTTTTAATTTGCTGGTCAAACAGGGAACAAGGAGAATAAAAAGCAAGTTATGCCACCTCAAAACAGTGATTTTCAGTGTGTTTTAGGATAGAAAATAAAAGCATTTGCTTTTGGAAGAATGAAATGTTGCATTTGGAATTTGGAGGGCAATTGCAAAGAATAATCATAAAAGTTTTCAATGTTTAGAAAACTGCTTTTGAGGCCAACAAATGAAGCCAAGAAATTTGTTGGGTTTCACAAAACCAAAAAATTCAATAGCCTGGAAACTGTGGTTTTCATTACTAACTCCAAACACTTTCCCAGCTTTACTGGCGACCCTGAGTCCAGGTGAACCAGAGTCCACCCAACTCAGCAACTCTCCGCATCCTTCTGCAGATGCAAGAGGATGCTGGAACCTGGCTGCATGGCCAAGGTGGGCAGCAAATCTCACCACAGCCCCAGAGGTGCCCCTGCTGAGGGGCAGCCTTGCTCGTTGGGTATTTCATTCTTTCATCTGCACTGTGCAGTGAAGGAGTGGTTGTGGTGAGGGGTGCTGGGCCTGCCCAGCAGAACTGAGTGAGAGCAAGCACCTCAGTAGACGCTGTGTGGGAACAGATCGGATTTAACTTGCTGGACAGGGAAGCAACATGCAGGCAGGAGATACGTGTGGAAAGGATCAGCTTGCTTTGCATAATAGCATTTCCTTCCTCCACTCGCCTCACATGCTGCCTTGCAGCACGGCTGCACACTGAGATTTCATGTAATTTTGTTTTAGTGCAGAATTTAATGTTAAGTTTAAATATGTAATTATCTTTAATTGAAATTACATCCATGCTTTTCATTAACAAGATGCAAAGAGCGAGTAGTATAACGCAGAGATGTGGGATCCAGGCTGCACGCGTGCCAGGCCAGGTTGCAGGTTTGCTGCAGCTCCATCCTGGGCCAAGTCCCGTCAACTCTCCTAAGAAGTTTCACGGGTGGTTTTAGAAGGGTGCCCAGGACTCGGGGCTGGTGGACACCCCTGCCTGCCCCTGCCTGGCCCTGGCACTCAGTCCCTGTGCTTGCAGGGTGCTCCTGCACCCCCCGCACCCCGAGGTGCCGCTGGCCAGTCCCTAAGGTGCTCCTGCCCAAAGCCCACCCCAGCCCCGAGGGGCCAGAGGTGCCCGGTCCGGCCCGGTGACCGCCGTGGCGGCCAGGACAGAGCCCACCGCCGGGCCCGGGCGGCCCGGGAGCTCCGGTCCGTGGGAATCCATCCCTCACGGCACTGAAAAGTCCCGGGAAAGACTGACGGGTCTGGATCTCCCAGCGCGAACACCTGCCCGAAGGCCCCGGCGCCGCGTCCCCCTCGCCGGGCAGCGCGGAGCAGGAGCGCGGAGCGGCGCGGAGCGGTGGCAGCGGTGGGAGCAGGAGCGCCGAGCAGGAGCGCAGAGGAGCGCGGAGCAGGAGCGCGGAGCAGGAGCG
>JANVCC010000185.1:590788-658288 GCA_025345505.1 Todiramphus chloris collaris
GAGCAGGAGCGCAGAGGAGCGCGGAGCAGGAGCGCGGAGCAGGAGCGCAGAGGAGCGCGGAGCAGGAGCGCGGAGCAGCGCAGAGGAGAGCGGAGCAGGAGCGCAGAGGAGCGCGGAGCGGCGCGTCCGCCGGTGCGGTCACCAGGGGGTAGCATTGGTTCGGCGCTGCCGCTCCTGCCGCCGCTCGCAACGCGGCTTCGAAACCGGCGGGGCCTGACCCCTCTCAGGAGAACAGACACTGGCTTCTTTTCCAAAGTAGCCCCGGAACGGCGCATTTCCATAAGTGGACGTAAAATTGCATTTAGAAGCGACCACAGCCCCTCTGTCATGTTGCATGGAAAAAATCATCCGTTTCTGGATTTAGTCCTTTTCAGGCCTTAAGGTCAGTGATTCAAGTGGACATTAAACTAATACAGCAAGACAACGTTGTTACAATTGTCTGGTGGCTCTTCTGAAAACCCATTGCTCCACTGAAACCCCTGTACTGGGTTCAGAGCTGCTCCTCAGCCAGCTTTGTTCCCCTGGGCAACTCCTGGCTCACCACCACACCTAAAACTGCATCTTTTAGAAGCCATTCTGCTCTGTGCTGTTCTGCATCTTTACAGTTCAATGGGATAATCCGGTCCCTCGCCGTGACACCGGTTAGGGGGCACACAGGGGATCCAGC
This sequence comes from Todiramphus chloris collaris, assembly GCA_025345505.1. Lineage (NCBI taxonomy): Eukaryota > Metazoa > Chordata > Aves > Coraciiformes > Alcedinidae > Todiramphus > Todiramphus chloris. The sequence continues at coordinate 591,456 of JANVCC010000185.1, forward strand.
CCCATCCTGGCAGAGGGGTTCCCAGTGCTGGCTGTTATTACTCAGGAGCCCCAGTCGCAGTGAAGAGAGGGCTTGTCAGAGCTGTATCTCAGCAGCCAGCACTTGCCACAGACCTTGGTTCAGGCTGGGAAAAGCATTCTACATTTTTGATGTAATGTTTCCTAATGTTCCACCCAACAACCCATAAATTTCACAAGAACAAGCCTATAAAGGGTTTGTTTGAGGAGAAAAGGACAGATTGCTACAGGCTGTAACTCTGTGGAGTGAGAGGCCTTTAAAGAAGCTCTTGACAAACAGCAGGAGAAGTGCTGTACATACACAGGACCATTCCTCAGGGGATGTTGCTCTCCCATCAGACCCATGGGCTGGATCCTGTCCTCCCCAGCCCTATCTTGGCTGCTCCTCCAAATCTGCTGCCTCTGCCTGGGCTGCTGCTCCTGAGGGCACTGTGGTGGATCCTTGGTCTGCAACAGTGTCCCCCCCGCTGCGGTGGCAGCTCCTGGGTGATGTATGTCCTGGGGACACACCAGGCAGTGCAAAAGTGGCACAAGCACCTCCGAGGAGCTTTCTGAGTGGAGAGCAGAGCATAGCACGTGGCCAGGGCAATCACACTGAGGACACTTCTTATCCCACCTAATCAGCTAAATTTAAATTTCTCTAAACAATTATTTTAAAAGCAAGGAGACAGACCTTTCTGGGTGTGAATGATCACATTGCTCACTGACTGCTCCATAAACTCAGGTCTTTGTTGCCACCAAAGCAGCTTCTGTACCTTTTGCATGCACAGTTCCTATGGATTTATACTAAATGCTCCTCAGACTTGTTAGTAATAGTCAGCGAGACAATCAGCACATGCTAAAGTCCTGCTCTGACACTGCAATCAATTAAATATCAATTAATCTGTTAATCAGTGCAGAGGATACACAGAACAACGACAGTGATGGCTAGTCTCTAATCCTGAATGTCTCATGCCAGTCCCATGTACATAGTTTGGCAGTTATATATTTTCTGAGAGGGAGTTTTGGATGGTGGGTTTCCAATCCACAGGGCAGGGCAGAGCTGGACCAGCTCTGCAAACACTTCCCCACATCTACTTGTTAGAAAAGCCAAATAACTTCCTTCTCCCCCCATTACCTGCATTTGCTTCTTCTGCTTATTCTGCTGAATATCCTTTCACGTGAAATTTAGTAGTGCTCCTGAAAAGTGCTTTGTAAACCCATATGCTCAAATACCCTCCGAAGTGCACGGCAGATCATCAGTGTGAGCTTGACACTCAGACGCGTAATTCTAATGCTGCTCCCTTGTTGTTACCTGTGTGAGGCAGGAGATACGAGAAACAAAGCGTGTGTCCTGAATAACTCAACACCTGTCAGGAATTCCCACTGCTGACCTCATGCTTTCCTGTCCTGCAGAGCCAAGGCTTTATCACTGCAGAAAATCACAGAGAACTTGGAGAAAAAAATGTTCAAAGACTTAGGAATTTGCTTCTAAAGGGGAAGAAACTAAATTTGCCATGGAAGCTGTCACAAATTCCTCTTCTAGCTGTGCAGATAGGAAAGATGTCCAGATCCTGGTGTCCCAAACCTTGGCACTCTCCAGGAGTCTGGCCAATATATGTTTCTCCCATGGTCTGCACAACTGAAAGGACCTGGCAGTCCCCACCACAGCCACCCAGCACCCCGCAGCCCTTTCCTCTTGGGGATGTGCTCTGGCCCTGGGAGCTGCTGCCCCACGAATGGGTGCTGGGTCCTCTCTGCTTCTTGCGATGCCTCCTCCTGCCCTGGGGACCCTGGCCTCAGTGGGAGTCTGAAACAGTTCCTCAGCACTGATATTTATGGTTTACACTCCTCAAGGTGCTGCTTCTGTGGTTCTATTTCTTGAGCATTCCTTCTTGCTCTTCCTTCCTTTCTCCTCCAGTCCGTGACTGTTTGCACTAGAAAGTCTACCCATCTGCAGCTCTTCAAACCCCTGAACACGTCTCATGGTAAAGCCAGCACAGGTGGCCCCAGAGACCTTTTCACCTTGGGCATGTCCTGCCTGTGCCTTAACCTGATTTGGATGTGTCTGTGATGTGAGTGATACACCTACCCAGAGCCCGAGACCTCCAGAAGCCACTGCTCGTTTCCATAGACCCCCATAAATGGATAACTGGCTCTTTTAATCTTGTTACTAAATTGTAATGGAATTATCCCTCTAATCCTTTGGAGCAAGAGCAGAACTCAGCCACCAATATAAAATTAAAAAAAAAACCCCTACAGTAATCATAGATTTTAAAAGTATTTATTTTGTGCCGCTCTCAGATAGGCTGTATATAAAAATTTATTTCAGAGGAATAATGCCATGTAGTGCACTTTGTGGCTGCACTGTGATTAAGTCCTTTTTAATCTGCTGTGTATGTTGAGGTGCAGCGCTTTCCCAGCACAGCTCCCTCCATGCCAGACTCTCTATTAATGGGGTTACCGGCTTATCGGAAAGAGGCAGAATTACCCAGCTCCAGGAGGTTTTTACTCTGATCTGCTTAGAATCCTGGGCCATTCCAGGGCAGGGAGGGCTCAGGGATGGTAAGCCTGTTTCCTCCTCAGGACCATGTGCCCCTCACTGCTCTATTTTCTCGCAAGGAACTTTCTAGCTGGTAAATCTGTTTAGAGTGATTGGCTCCCGCTGCTGCTCTGTCTGTCTGTCTGCCTGCCTCACCACGGGCAGTTACTGGTCGCTGCCAGGACGGGCTGCTGACACTGCTGACAGTGGGATAGGGAGGCAGAGACGGAGCCAGCAGACAGGTCAGCGAGCATGCGATAGCTGAGGTTGCCTGGATGCAGTCTAGTGAGCACAGCAAAAGTGTATGCGAGGGAAGAAATCACTGGCAATAGGACGGGAAAGTGCAGTTGGCTCTGGAGCCTGGGGTACCCGGTGCTGTCAGGAAAAGCCAGCTGGCGCTCTGTGGTTCAGAGCATGGAGCCATCCTGCTTGTAACCCTGCTGCTGCATCCTCTTCCTCACCAGCATCTTAAGTAACAGGTCCTGTTCAAACCTTTCCAACCATAACTCCCAAATCCTGACCCTTAGAGGTGGTGGTTAAGCAGGGATGGGGACCAGGGCAGCAGAGGCTGTGGTCAGGACAAGCAGAGCACGATGAGAAGGGCTTTTATTCATGCACCCTAACCCTGCTGTGGTGGGAGCACGAGGAAAATCATTTGGCTGATGCAAAAGCATCCTTTGGAACTAGGTGGGGCTACAGACAGAAACACATCCCTGCCTGTGTGGGCACAGGGGCTCGAGCGGGGTCTGTGCACTGAGAAGGAAGAGATGTTGGCACGTAGGAGCTCCGGTCCCGGTTTGCTCTGTGCCTGGCACGTGGGGCGAGCTAGGGAGCGAGGAGGCGGTGGGGTGGGGATGTGCTAGCGTCTTGTCACAAAGCATTTGCTGACCTTTCTGTAAATATTTCTCAGAAAAGGCTAAATGCCCGGGTCAGTTCAGAGGTGCTGTGCTGTGATCAGCACTTTGCCCAGGGCCACGGCCACGGCTGCCTTTGACAAATGGCAGTTGACCCAGAGGCAGTGCGGGTGCAGGCAGCGGCGCGGTGCGGGGGCAAGGCTGGCCCGCGGCTGGAACGCCCTCGACTGCGCCCGCCGCAGAGGGCTCGCTTCCAGCGGCCACCGCTCCCAGGAGCGGGCAGATGATGTTTTAGGGAAACTAATGCAATTTAGTCCTTAATAAACTGAATGCTGCAGAACACAAGACATTTATGAAATGCCACTTCTCACCTGATGGCTTTGCCTGGATTTTCTAAGCCCAAATTAAAGAGGCCTTATCCATTCACATTGCAAACACCAGATATGAAGTGGAAAGAGTAATTTCATGGAAGGTCATATCACCTGACTTAAAACAACATTACACAAGGGAAAGAAAAGGGTTTCACAGGGATGATTTTAAATGTGAACTGTATTCCTTCTTTTTTTGTTATTTGATGGCAGAAACTACTGCATGGAAATTAAAGCTCAAATTCATAAAGTGAAGTCTTATAAACCAGACCCCTGCAAATACTGTGCTGCTAAATACAAACAGCTGGAGAAACACCCCCCAAACACTGTCTGTCGGCAGGACACTCTCTGGATAGCACGGTGTTTCATCAGTTCTACCAGCCCACGGAAAACCTGCCCTGGTTTCTTACATCAGTTTAACTCTGATCCCACTGGACTGGCTTGTGCTGGTGAAAAGGCAGCTGATGCAGAGGAACCTGGTAACAAATCTTCACGACAGTGTTTGAGCGCAGGAGGCTGCACAGGACACCCTGGGCTGGAGCAGAGCGTCTGTGCCGAGGAGCCCTGGGTTGGTGTGTGCTGCCCTGGCCACGCTGCGAGACCGGGCAGGGAGGCGAGGGAAGGATGCACTGCACAGCAAGTCTGCAACACACTTTCCTCTTGACGCCAAGCACCTGGCACACCAGTGCTTTCCTGAGCTGCATTCTTTTCCCACTATGACCTAAATGCTTTCTTTGCACGGCTGCTCGCACAAGTGCAGCTAATGTCCCCCCTCCTGCTCCTGGAGAACAGAGAGGGCATTTGTTAAAGGTGCTGCCAGCAGTCCAACAGCCCCACAGCATCCAAAATGCTGGAGGAGTGCTCAAGAGGTTGGCACGAGCATCGAGGACTCAGCATGCCCCCCTGCTCTGACACCGAAGGCCTGGTGAACGGGTTCGCACGGGGCTGTTCCGTGACACGTGTGCGCAGGAATGTGTGTGCATGTGTGCGTGGGAATGCCTCAGCCCCCCGCCCGCAAGATTTATGTGTGTGCTTAACTCTTAGCAGATGAGAAATCCCATTGAGACTATGCATGTGCTACAGGTTAAAGACAGGCATAAAGCTTTGAAGAGTCTAAACCTGAGATTATAAAGATTATAAATTTTAGGAGGAGAAGGACAACCTCTGTCTGCATGGCAGCAGTGTCCTGCAGACAAGGGACAGCTTCTGCCTGCAGTTGCATCATCTGACCTCCAACCCTGCCACTGGTACCCATGCGGCCCGAACGTTGCAGCCCCGGTGGGTGCCGGGCCTGACGAGGGGAGGGTCTGGGCAGGCTGGTGGTCACGGTGTGGGCATCAGGGGAATGCACTTCTCAATGCACGAAGCTTCAACAACTCAAAGGAAGGGAAGGCAATGAGAACCAGATGATACTTCCATTTCTCTTTAGGCACTGGAGCTCCTGTGCTCCTAAATGGGATGGTGGAGCGGGCGCAGGCTGCTGGTGATGCTTGCCCAGGAGAGCCCGGGGGCTCCTTGCAGGCATTGGCCCCTCCTGATGCCTCACCAAGACCAACACAGGGATGTGCCTGAGCTTTGCTGTGCTCAGGTGTGGCTGTGCTGGGTGTCAGAGCCTGCAGGTTCAGGGATGCCCGCTGGCCACCAGCGACCCAGCCCCATCACAGGGAATGCTGTGGCACGCAGGTGGCATCAGCCATCCAGTTTTGCTTTGTATAATTTCAAAAAGACAGGGCAAGAAGAAACTATTTCCTGCTACTCTCTATTTTTACTTCAGATTTTCACAGCTCTGCCTGTCCTAAATCCCAAGCAGATGGTGCAACTCAGCCCGTCTCCTCCAGCAGGGATGATCCCCGGGGCCTCCCTGCAGAGAGTGTACGTTTCAAAGGATAATTCCACAAGCACTTCTTACCCTGATCCGGAGCCTTCTGAGCATCCGCGTACTTCATCACTCTACACACAGACCTGCCCCTGCCTCGCACCAGCTCCCACCTGGGGCTTCCTTCTCTCTGCTAAAAGGTGAACAGAGTCACAAGCTCTTTGGCTCGGCCTTGGAAGCAATGGTAACTATGAAACCGAGAACCAAAAATAGGGAGCAAAAGGGAAAACAAAAAGAGAAAAGAGGGGAAACCTCCGCGTGGCCTCTCTGCCGTGTGCTGCAGGCACGGGGCCGTCCCCTCGCTGCCCATGCGCAGAGGCAGGGGCAAGAGAAGCTCTGGAGAGAGCCCCTTCCCTCGCCCGCAGCACCTTTTTGTGCTCGTGAAGCATTTCCGCCCTAACAAATCCCGTTTGATAATTGTGTTGCAAGAGCCTCACTCTGAATATTTAATAGAATTATTGCTAGTTATCAGCACAAGTAGGTGATAAATCACGAGCTCCCTTTCCCCAACGCCAGGCAGAGCTATTAGGGGGTTTCAGTCGCCCTGCCCACCCTGCCCCCGTGGCAGAATGACCACGAATGGCAACCAACCAACCAACCAACCTGCCCCCAGCTCCCCGGGCTCCATTCCTTTCCAAAGCAGAAGGACAAAGTGGTGCTTCGGGGCTCTGTCCTGAGCCCAGCTACCCCCCAGCTCCAGAGCCCAACTTTGCGGGTCCGTTTGGCGCTGCCCCCCCCGCGCAGCCCCCCGGCGCTGCCCCCTCCGCTGCCTCTCCACGAGGTGATCTTTTAGCTGCCCTTTGTCTTGGAAAAAAAATTAATTCTCATTTGCATTACCTCGACTAAATGTCACCCACCGATATTTTGTTAGACATTAGCAATGCTGGCAGAGAGGGGCACGGGATAATTGCGTTCTGCCTAGCGGTGGGATTTACATAATTTCAGACAGCAATTAAAGAATCCCTGGGAATTTTTTTTTTTTCGCTCTTCCAACCTCTCCTACAAAGAAAGTGTTCGTTTACATTAAGCGCTCAGCTCCTCGCTGTTCATTTGCATAAAATTAAAGGTTTTTGTGTTCTGGAACAGCAGGGTAACATTTAAAATTCCGTTTCAAAAAGCTCACCTTAGAATAATAAAATGTTAATATCATTTCACGGGCTGGAGAAGGTTGCCAGCTGCCTTTCACTTCAAACTTTTATCCAATACTAACTGTTTGGGTGGGTGATATTATTAATATTTTTTTTTGTTAAGATATAAACTTTCTTGAAAAAGTAAAGGGATGTAAATGTGCCTACGGATGGGTCTCCGCAGGGCTACTCCGGAGCAGAATGTTTGTTTACTCCATAGTTTTTTAATTAAAAAATCATGCAAAAGAGCAGCAGTGGAATATTATAGGCTTTAATGTGCCGTCGTACTCCAGACTGTGAGAGGAAATGCAATTTGGATCAATCCCCTTTCATTTGCTTTCATGGAGATGGAGGTGGCACTCCAACACCAGGTAACTTCCACTGCGAGACGGCGTTTCCGTGCTGTGCTGGCAGGGGGGCAGGAGGCCCGGGCAGCAAAGGTGGCATCATGGAAGGACAGCTGAGAGCAATCCCCTTGCTCCCAAGGCTGGCAGGGTCCCCCCCAGGCCCCCTCCCTGTTGCAGGCTCCCCCAGAGCCGGGGGAGGTGGAAGGGCTGGTGAGGAGCATCTCGCACAGCTCCCAGCTCCCGGGTGCCCACCCAGCCACACGCTGCGGGACCCCTTGGCACAGGCTCCACAAAGCCCCTTGCTCGCAGCTGCCCTGCAGCCACTGGGGAGGAGGAGGATGGCTCAGAGGGCTTCATGCCACATCGTCCGTGGGAAGAGGGCTGGGGGCAGAGGCTGGAGGCCACCTGAGCTGAAGCTCTCCCAGCCATCAGTTGCCTTTATTCTGGGCACTCTAACAGCTAAATACTAAAAAATTATGTTTCCATTTAAAGGTGACACTGTTGAGGTCCCTGAATGACCTTTCTCTATCACCAGCGTCTCTCGTGACTGGGAGGAGTTGTCAGCAGCACTTCCTGCCCCATGCTCCAAGGACAGAGCCCCCAGCAAGGCAAGTTGGCTCTGGATGGCATTGCCACCATGGCTCCTGCGGCCAGGCAGGGAACATCCCAGGGGGCTGGCAGCCACCAGCAGCCACGCGGCCTTGCACTTGCCCTGGAGAGGTGAAGCCTCTCCCCCACCCCGTGACAGCTCCGGAATGGAGCATGGGGGCACCATGGCTGGGGGGTGCAGGTGACCCATCCCGAGTGGCACTGGGCTGGCACAGGCTCTGCAGGAGGAGCAGCGCTGGCACCCGTGCAGGGCTGTGGGGAGGTGGGACACGAGAAGAAGCAGCTCTCTTCGGAGATGCGCACTCACCCACAGAGCAACGGCATGCTGTCACCTGCCCGGCCCCATGGTGGCTTCGGCAGAGGAGCGGTGGCAGCAGGGAAGAGCCTCAGTGGAGCAGATGGAGCTCCTCATGTGGCAATCGCACAGCAGTGCTTCTGGGACGCTAGGATGGTGCTGCAGGGCGACTTCCACTTCAGAGGGAGGTGCCAAATTCCCCCAGCGAGGAAGGGACTTGGTCACAGCACACCAGGAACCTCTGGGGATCTCCGAGTGCCCTCCACGCAGGGCAAGGTCCTGCATGGCTGCCCAAGAGGAGACAGTGGCCAAACCCAGGGCAGGGGTGGCCTCTTTTTCTAAGGCAATGTGACAAAAAGCTCCCTCTCAGCCTCTGCTCCAAGCCCGCGGGTGCCAGCCTGGGTGCAGGACTGCAGCAGGGTGAGGGGTGACAGACTGCCCTGCCCTGTCCCCTGGCACTCCTGGGGTCCCCACCACACCCACACTCGCCCTTCCTCCCTTTGCCAGCCTTGCCCTCCTGCCGCTCGCCTGCACCAACCCTGCTCCTCTGGGCCACGCTGGCCCCCAGCCCTCACCCCCCGCTCACCCTGTCCCTCCCCTCCACCCCCGCGGCTGCTGCACCCCGCGGCCGTCGGGACATCGCCGGGGGCTCCCCTTACAGAGGGGCTCCCAGAGCGGCTGAGGCAGGAGGAGATCTTCCACCTGGCAGTCCTCTTATCTGCCACCATTTGGGGCTGCTGTAGGATTGTTGCAAAAAGTATTTCATTAAAAATGAATCTGAATCCCAGCCGTTGTGTTATCTGACTGGTTCACAGGCAGGAGAACACCGAGCACAGTCTGCAGTCCCTGGTGCCCATGTTTGATTCCTGCTGTAGTCTCCAGGCCACTGAGGCTCCTACCTGCCTGCCAGCAAGTGCCATTTTTCCTCAAGGATTTGCACAGGGAATGTACACCTTTGCAGCTACATCAGCGATGAGCGCAGGGCAGACTCAGGCTTGCAAACACCCAGCTCACCAGCGACCTATTGTAAATGTTTTCCAAACTGTTTGTGTCTGGAAGTGAGAATTATCGCAGTATCCCTGTGCACACGGCCACGGATCAGGACCAGCATGCTGAGCACTTCAAGCTCACAAGTACAGTACGTGCCACCCTGGTGCCAGCCGGTGTCATCACCACCCGTTCACCTCATCTGCCAGGACATAGCCCTGTTCTCCAGGGTTTTCTCTGCTCTCCACATACTCCCCCTGAGATGCTTTAAAAGCCAGCACAAAACCTGCCCGTTGTGGGTGAGCAAAGCAACAAGCAGCAGCAAAACAGAGGACAAAGAAAAAAATGTTTTACTTGGGGAAAAAGTGGCACGACACAACTCTTCCACAAATACCCTGGGCAGGCGGCAGCAGAGCTGCGAGGCACCAGGCAGAGGCCCCAAAGAGCAGGTCCTGCACCCCCAAAGAGATGGGGACCACACACCGGCCCCTCCTCTAACGCCCCAGCAGCTGAAAGGAGAAGATGCTTTAATTTATAAAGCAAAAAAATTGCCTTCTCTTTCATCGTGCTCCTAAACACACAGTGAATATTTTCCATGTTTGTTGCACTGGGACACGCGGGACCGACACCGTGCTCAGACAGCCCTGCTCAGGCTGCCATCCCGCAGCTCACACTGCCCGCCCTGCCCTCGCGGGAGCCCCTGACACAGAGGTGCCACCGCGCGCCGGGCTCGTGGGTACCGAGACCCACACGTGGGCCATGGCGAGCGCAACGCCGAGCAGCGAGCTGTGCCTCCGGGAGTGATCAAAGCCCGGGGCTCTACCCTCCTGGGAAACAGCAGCTCTGCAGAAGCCGTCTGCCTCCTGCTTCAACGTGAGACAAACTTTTTTAAGATGGAAATGAAAAAGATTTGCTTGGGAATTTCTCACAGGGAAAAGTAATGAATTCGTTTAGAAATTTTTCATTTCGAAATTTGTTTTCATTACTTTTGCATTATTTTATGACATCAGTAGTAGCGTATAATGTGACCTGTCATATCATGTCAAGTCATGTCATAATATGCATAATGGTAGAAGAAGAGCATAATATTACATGTCATATTGACATAATCAGAATATTCTATTATTATTGACTTTGTCAAACTAATTACAACACAGACAGGAAATACTTTGCTATGGAAAATAAGATTAAAAAGTGCAACCTACAACAAATAATAGTTATTTCCCTTTGCAACTGTATTTTTATGTGTTTTCAATGTGTTTGTATAAAAATATTTAGACTAGCGTATTACATCCTGTTCTGCACTGCTACATGTAATCCCACAAAATAGTGGAATAATAAAAATCAAAACAGTCCAAGAAAAATTTTCAGTTTGAAACTGTTGCAATTTTTCATGATGAACAATTCTCAAACCAAAAATTAGCAAATGTTTCTATGTACAAAACCTAAAAGCTCCCCTTATAAAACAGCTACGTGAAAAAAAAAATCTATGTAAATGAAACTGCACGTCCAGAGAAAAGCAGTGGAGCTGGGGGAGGGTCTAGAGCACAAGGACAGGACTAGAGGAACTGGCCTCAAGTTGCCCCAGGGGAGGTTTATGTTGGAGCTGAGGAACAATTTCTTCCCCATGAGGGTTGTCCAGGGCTGTCCCAGGCTGCCCAGGGCAGGGGGGGAGTCCCCATGACCCCTGGAGGGGTTTCCAAGCCATGGAGCTGTGGTGCTGAGGGACAGGGGGCAGGGGTGCCCTGGCAGAGCTGGGGGGACAGTTGGGCTTGATGAGCTTAAAGGTCTTTTCCAACCAGAATAATTCTGTGATTGCGAACAGAACGATCTTTCCGAGGAGACTCCGATAGCCGCGTGGCATTCGCGGTGGAGCAGCACGGTGGGTTTGAAGCCCTCACCGTGCACCAGATGCTCGCTCTCCCTCGCGCACGCGTGGCCGTGGCCGTGGCCGCCTCGCCAGCCGCCCCCTCCACTCTCGGGCTTGCACTGAGGCCCCTGGGATTTCTAATTGACTTGACATGTTATAAATTGCCTAACTTGGTTGTGATTGCTGTGAAGAATGGTACTTTAAAGGACTCAATATCTGTATATCTCCCTTTGATAAACATTGGCTTGCTGAGCTTAGATCTTATTTATTTACCCTTGGAGCAGGTTCATTACTATGTATTAGGTAGATATGACATATTTATGGAAATATGGGGACTCTTTGTGGAATATATTAAGATTAAATAAATCATTGACTATGTGGTCAAGAACTACAGCAATCCTGATGAATGATTCCATGATTTTTTTTGATTCTTGTATAATTTTAAGAGCCATCCCCTTTGTCTCCCTGGACTCCTGCAGAATTTCCTGCACCGCCCCTAAAGCACTGGGAAATGCAAGATGCTCACCTTTGCTTGAGGGGGAAGCTCCAGGCCCCCCATGGCCCATGCCCTGTGCAAAGGGTCCGCGAAAGATGCCCAGGAGACCCCACTGTGTCCAGACGCCAAAACCCAGCCCCCAGGAACCTGCTTAGCAAGCTGAGAAATGGGTCTGGTTTCGTTACCCCACATCACCCCGTTTACTGTAATCTGCCACATGCACCCATTAACCAATGAATTTACATATCTAACGGCACATTTTCACAAATTAGTGGTAATTACATTTAAAACCGCTATTTTGATACAAATCAATGAGAGCCACAGCTAATGACATAAACGCTATTTCACATGTCCCTTGGCCTCATTACAAGAATCAGAGGAGATCCTCCTATCAGTGCAATGCTGGCAGCAGGCTCAACAAAAAAGGCTCTTCTGGCGGACGTAAGCCAGCTGGGCAGGAACAGAACAGGGCAACCAGGAAGGCTTCAGGGACACACTCTGCCCTGTGTTGCTTCAGTTCTTCACTCCCCTTCCTTCCCAATCCTGCTCACATTTCAATAGTTGGTGCTTGGTAGGGACAATGTCAGCTGCAGTATAAAACCAGCATCAGCACACGTGCCTGCATCACCCGATGGGCTCCAGGCCTGGTCGTCCCCATCCCCACACCGCCACGACCGCATGCCTGCCCCACCGGCACCACACACACGTGACAAGAGCTCGCCAGGACTGGTCCCCACTGCGAGAACAGGAGCACCTCAGGCTCTTCCCCAGGCACCTTTGTTTTCCAGCATCTCTGCTGCTGTTAAATCCCTGCTCCCCATGCTGGCCTCCTGGGCTGCTGTTGGTCCTGCAGGTACCAGGTTGGCAGGGGGGCTGAGCCCAGCAGCACCCAGAGCACCTCTGCAGGGCATGTGCCAGTTTTTCCTTCTGGCACAGGACAACTAATAAGAGCCTGTAAATACTGGGGGATTCTTAAGGATAGTTAAGTAGCAAACTATCTGTTGATAATAAAATTTGCTTGCTTCTCACAGATATCCAATTTGCCTACTATCCAAAGAAAGGAATTGGGTGTCTGCTTCCTAAATTGTTTTAATCTCTGGCAAAGAGTGCTTCTGGCAGAGTCCCTCAGCTGGAAAATAGGAAATGAGTTAGAAACAATAGACAAACGTGAATAATACAGAGCTTAAGATGTCTGATCTTGATCTTGAGAAGTGAAGTTTAAACAGATTCTTCAATTCACTTGCATGTGACCACCCTGGGAAGGAGAGAGCCCTTCCCAGGGGGGCTGGGGGTGCCGAGTCAGGTCTAGCAGCAACGTGCTCTCCCACCCAGCTGCCCGTCACAGGGACAAGAGGGGATGTGTGTCCCCCAGGGAGAGGGCACTCGGTGCCGCTGTGTCAGGCACGGGCAGACGCCCACAGTGCTGGGGACAGACATGGTACTGTGGGGTTCAGCAGCTCACCCAAGCATGAACCCAAATCTTTTTCCTTACTCTTTTGTTCTGAGGCATTTACATGAGTCCCGCTGCCCTGAGCCCCCATCTCCCGGCCACTCGCAGCAGTGCTGGCCAGAGGCAGCGCGGCTGTGGCACCTGCCATGCACCCGCCTGGGTGCTGGGTGCCCGCACCCCTCACTGCCCTCTGCACCCCCTCCACCGCTGCTCCTGGCCCTGCACATCTGCTGTCAGACTGCTTCTGTGCTTGATCTTCACAGAAATTTTCTCAGTAGATCCTCAAACATCTTCCCACTATGATCCTAAACATCTTCCCAAGACTATGAAGTCTAAAACATCCTAAAACATCTTCCCAAGACTATGAAGTCTTAAAGGACTTCAAGAAATTTTAAAATCCTGTGGAAAAAACCTTTTGCTTATCTCCCAGCAGAGAGGTTCATACTTTTGTAACCCTGTTAATAACCTTCACATCGTCGTCACACTGATTCAACTTTTCTATTCAAAGAGGCCCCTGGGCAAAAAATTGCCCTCCGCCCATCAGGGTACCTCCCGCAGCAGCCTCCTCCCCAGGGTCTGCTCCATACGGAGACTGCCCCTCGGGCTCGGGTCCACACGGAGATGACCACACTGGCACCTGGAAGGTCACCTCCGGAAACCCACCCTGTGCCACCTTCTCTCCCCAGGCAGAGGATCCTCTGGAGCCAGGCTGTGACTTTCTGGAACAGATACCAAATTTCCTTCTTCTAAGCGGGCTCTTTGTTGCGAGGACAGTGCTCTCGGCACCGCGTGAGCGCTGCAAGGGCTGCCCTGCACGCTGAAGGAAACGCTCCTTTCCATCGCACTAAGTGAAACAATTCAAACCGGGAAAATCTTGATAAAAGTTTAATTAGGAAAACGGACTCCATCTGTAACGTATCCCCATTCTCCCCATGTATTAACCCTTTTGCCATAAATCTGCCACCCTTGAAGAAACCTGCCTTCCTCACAAAACCTACTCAGGGTTCACATTATTTTAATCAGTTAGAGGGGTTTAATACATTATTGATTTTTAGGAGAATTGAAAAAGCTCCCGTATTAAGTCCAGGTTGCTTATTCTTTCTGTATATGACATTCAGGTACTTGTGAAAAATTATACCAATTATGAAATCAGCCATTTACTGCTTCAAAGTGCAATCAGTTGTCACACTGGAAAGCACTTGCTCCTGAATATTATTAGTTGGGCTATGTGCACAGGAAAGTGCTGAGAGGAAAGACTTTAACCAAAGGGCAATTGCATGAAATTTACTTAGAAATAGCTATTTATCACCCTTGGATTTCCTACTGTTCAAATCCACTGCAGACACTTTATGGAATGAAACAGCCATCTCACCAACGTAACTCAGCCAACTGAGGGGGTTTTTTCCTCACTGACATTAAATGAAAAATTTAGAAGTCATTGTAACAGCTTAAAGATGCATTATCCTTTTTGATGTGCAATTTTAGCTTCATATCAAAAGCCATATAAAATAACCCCCGCACAAACACAAAAAAGGAACTTTTAAAAGTTTTATGACATGTAGTTCATCTTACCTTTTATGCATCTAACAGGCACCGCTTCTCCTGCTGTTCTCAGAGACCATTGCATGATTACCACTATGGGGGAGAAAATATTGCCATAGCAGCAGCAAAACCAGCTGAAGGACGGATTAGTCTCTGGAGTCTGGAAATGGACGGGGAGAAACTGAGCACCACAATGCCAGCAAATTCCTCCGAAGCCAGAGCACGGTGGAATTGCAGGAGAGCTGCCCATTAGAGGAGCCTTCAGTTGTGTCACAAACTGCCACCATTAATGGGTTTTGCTGCAGGCAACGAAGTGAGAGGGAACATAAATTAAAGAGGGTACATTCAAGAGAGATTTCTAGCTCAGTAAAGATGTCTTGTCCGCTTGTTTTCCAGAGTGGACGAGAATTTTAGAAGGCTAGGTCAACTTCTTCTGAAAGTGGGGATGGAGCTGGTCAGCATGGGAGTGCTGGCACAGCACCATGAACATGCACAACTAACTCAGCTTTGACTACTGATAGATGTGACCATTGCTCTTGTTTTTCTCCCCATTCTGTGCACAGCACACAGTGAGCAGGACCACTTCACACACCTTTGACACAAGGTGCCACTTCTTCCTCCCCTAATTCCCTCAGGCAAAATACACAATAGGAATGGAACAACTGGGCGATTTCCATGTTGGAATTGTGGCCAGGTGAAGAGTGGTCAGGTTGATGCAGAGCCAGTCACCATGGGAATACAAGCAGTGTTCCCATAGGGAAATGGGAAAGCCGCTCCTGACCCACCCGGTCTTTAAGACCTAAACCAGGAGTGGAGCAAAGCCCCTGTACCTTTGAATGCAGTTGGCTTGTGCACAGCAACAACACCCAAACCAACCCAAGGGGCGGGAGATGATGCTAGCTGCTTCCTGCCTGCAGGTCTCTCCCAGCTTCTCTCTAAAGAAGGCCAATTCCAGGGATGAAGGAAGAACCAAACCAGAGCCAGCCTCATCCTTCTCTACACGGCGACCAGATCACCTGCCTGGCAGGTTATGGACCTGCTGGTTGCACTGGCGAGGTCTGGGCACCCACCGTTTGTTATCTGATCCATGTTGGACGAGCCAAGGGACAGGAGGGATCACTTCAGCACATGCATGGCCTTGCTGAGGCTTGCCAAGGTGAATCCAAGTGCTCCTGGCTGGGAAGTCCTGCTCCGCGCATTTCAAAAGCAGCGGAAGCCGGTCCCCAAAGCCTTCATCCCTGCTTCCTACGGGGCCCAGGTACACGCCACCTTCACTTGCACCGAACACACAATCACAGGCAAGGTCTGAGTGATCTGCCACAGCCAAACCCCACGCTCCAGGAAACAGGCAGCTTCAAAGATTTTATGTTCTGGACTTTCAGGACCAGGTTAAGAAAGCAGAGAGGAGGTGCTGAAATTAGCTGCCTTCCTGATATCCTTCAGCACGGTGCAGGAGCCTCAGATGTCTCAGACACAGCATGTTACAAAATGCACCAACAACAGTCTAAACAGGTGACAGCAACCAAGATCTAATAGGCTGCTTTATGGCACAGAAATAATGCAAAACCAGAACACTTACTGTATTTTAACTTAGCAAAAGGATTGTTATAATACCATTTAATTTAATAAATAGTAAAGTATTTATAAATGAACCATTTCATAAAGTGTTACCAATTTCTTCGTACACAATAATATGATTTGCACAAACGTTTGTCCTTGAGGCTATAGAAATTTTCTTTGCAAATCAATCCTTACAAGGATTGTAATTAGTATCTGTGACGGCAGCTAGCAGTACCTGTAGCTGTAGCTCTCCCATAAAAGCCCTGATTGCTGCAAGCTCTCACACAAAGCTAACGACACAGAAGGAAAATGCACACGACGTCTAGACTATTCATTTTAATCAGGCAAGAGTGATTTTTTGTGGCCCATTTGATATGACTTTTACACAAGATACAACCTCGCTCCACAGGGGCTGGCGGAAAAGGTCAACACTGCTGTATAAAAATACATTTAAAGGAGGAGTTTAGAAAAGCAAACCCTACAGAAAAGGACCAGCATTGTCGAGGCAGAGCGCAGGTGTTACATCTATCTAATGATTTCTGAGAAATTTATAAATCTTCTGGTTTGGTTTAAATGCTAAAAAATTTAAAAGGCAGGGTTTTTTTTGTTAGCTTCTTCCCTTAGCGACGGGATACAGAGGAGAGCTGCTGTGTGTCGGTACGTGCTTGAGTCAAGGTGGGCTTCAGCAGATACCATTTCTTCAAAACAGGTTTTACACCCAAAAGTGAGTCCAGCACAAACTCTTGCACCCTTCCTGGCCTGGGGGTCAGAGACCCCACAGCCTCAGCGAGAGGTGCCTGATGCTGCCAGGTCCCAGTGCAGATGCTCGTGCCCCGTGAGGTGACGGAGGTACCTGCAGAGCCCCGGCCGGGCAGCTGCTGGCCAAGGAACTCCATACCCACAGGAGACACCCACCTCCCCAGGGACAACGAGGTCTCAAGCTACCTCCAGGCAGTGCTGGCAAGTCAGAGTGCCTGCCAGGAACCCGCAGGAGCAGACTTTGCCCAACACCTTGTGTAGAAGCACAATTACACCCATCAACAGTGCGAGGTGCCCAGGGGGTCTGGATTATGATGGGGAGCAGGACATGGGGCTCACTGTGCTCAGGGGTGTGGATGCCCTGAGCGTGTGGCTGCAGGCAGGAGATCAATCCACACCCAGCCTGATCCTGCTGGCCCTCTGTGTGCTCTTGCTGGAGCAGCACAGCCATGCCAGCACCCTCGTGCTTAAACCAGTGTTTTCCAGACCCTGTCGTTATTACCCGCTGTTCCAAAGCAGGGTTTTGCTGGGTGCAGTTTAGGTAATACTGCTCTTGATAATTAGTGCTAGTGCAGAATAAAATTAGCACCTCTCCCATGGCCAGTAGGAGCACCAGAAGCTGTGCCCATGGAGCTGGAGCTGCTCTGAACAGCAGCACAGGACCAAGGCAGCCCTGCACTGTGCACCTTCTGCTCCTTCCCCTGCTAATTAGACTCTGGTGCTGGGGCTCTGCAGACCGGCTGGCAAGGGCAGCCTGCCCATGAATCCTTCCTGCCCAGGATCCAGAGAGACGAAAGTCACCATCCAGCAGTGTCCGCTCTGGAGCATCCCACCCACGGGTGCCCCACACCACTGCCAGTGGCCATCTTGGGATGCTGGCACTCCATGGCACAGCCATGGCCTCCCCATGGGCAGCTCTGGACCAAGCTGGACATGAGAACAGAAGCCCTTTGATCCTTCAAACACAGGCATGGGTCAGAGGTGTCCATTTGTTAGGGGGTTCACCTGGAGCACCCCAGTGCTTTCAACTGCACTGTAAGTGCCACCAAATAGCACAGCAGGAGCCAGATTATTCCATGAATAGGATCTAAAATTCCAGCTTTAGGCCCAAGTTTCAACATTAATCACATCATTCATCATCATTACCCATGGTCACACCACTTACTGCCCCAAAGGCAGGGGCAGGGGCTGGTGCACTTTGTTCCTCTCTGCTTCCAAAGGAGGAGAGGCCAAGCATCAGTAAGATCGTTGATCTGGAGCCTTTGCCTACCCTCCTGAGCAAGGAAGAGGTTAATTTGTCACAGAACTGAGAAAGCCCAGTCTTTAAATTCCCTGCTTGCTGTTAATTAAACAAAACCCCATGTTTGCTAAGCCTTGCTCTGAAGACCCAACAGCAGTGGATCTGTAGCAGGGCCCAGGCAGCCTGCCTCCCGGGCAAAGACCCAGCAGAGGGGACCAGACTGGTGCCCCTTCACTCCCCGCTGCAAACACACCTGGGACAAGAGCTGCCAGGTCTGCCCGAGTGCACGGCTCCAACCCTGTGACAGATCAGCTCCTGGACCCTCACACTCTCCAAAATGCAGCAGTTTGCATAGAAAAGTGGATGCACAGGGAGACGGTGCTTTAGAAACTACATCTCTTCCACCCAGAGAGGAAATACATCCCAAGCTCAGCACTCTTCAGGGCCCTCTGGCTCCTGAGGTGACAAAGCAGTGGTTGCCCTGTGAGGGATGGGAACCAGCAGCTGCCCAGAGCACCGGGACATTAATGCTGCTACCCGAAGAGGGCTATCCCCACGCTGCTGGTTTATTTGGGGTCTTTAAAGTAGGTGCTCATGTGAGCACTGGACAGGAGGGTGCTGCAGCACGTGCTGGGTGCTACCAGGGCGAGGCAGGTCCATGCCACGGAAACTTGCTCCAGAACAAAGCTGAGTGTGGTGAGGTTTCAGGTGCCAGCTGGGACCCTCAACCACATAACCGCTTCAAACGCTTCTGCCGGGGCGCCCGGCACGGCCCAGCTGGCTGCCAGCCAGGGCTGCTCCAAGGGCAGAGCAACGTCTCTGGCACAGGGAGCAATGCTGAAGACACAGCTGGCAAACCAAAGCATAGCTCGGCCATCCTCGTGCCTCCCCTGAGGGAGCCGCGGGACCATCCCAGGCCCGGCACCCATCATGGTGGGGAGCAGGGCGCAGCCCAGCCCCGTGCCCGCTCCCACCAGCAACTGCAGCCGCAGGCGCCGCGGCTCCAGGCACCGGAGAGCAACAACAGCCAAGTCCATCACAGACCTGGCTGCGCGGCTGCCTGGAGAGCTCCTTGGCATGCTCCGAGAGGTGTGAGTGGAAGATTAATCTTAATAATTACTGTCCTCAGCTTGTCTGGCCCCATCCAAGCTCAGGCCTCCCCTGGACGCAAAACCCTCGCAGGTTCCCCACGGGCCCCGGCACGAGCTCCTCCCCGGGCAGGGCTGTGTCCGGGCCGCGGAGAAAACCCCGTCCTGACTGCCGGGCTCGGCAGCTCCTTGAGCCTTTTCCCCTCCTGTCCACGAAGTAAATGAAGTGGGGAGAGTAACACAGCGTGCTCCCGCTGAGACCGACAAGCCTGGGCCTCTCCCGCAGCCACTGCGCTGGTATTAAGCAGACAAGACAAGCTTGCAGTCAGTTATCGGCCAAAAAAATAATGAAGGAGCAAGTTGGCAGAGCAAAGCCAAGTCACCCGGCCCAGCCAAGTGGAGAATTTAATTTCTCGCAGGTTCCCCAGCAGTGAAGCGTCTCTGTGCCACGGCCTCGCGTGCGCCGACAGCCTCAGCCACCCCTGGCCCCGAGGGATGGCACGAGCTGGTGCACCCAGGGCTTGGGGCTGTCCTGTCCTCATTTTCTAGAGCAGGGCTTGGGCACCACAGGCAACGGCTCTGCCCGACACGGGGCGTCGGAGGGTGACACCTGCCCATCGCTGCACACAGAGGGGCAGGCAGGAGACGGGGGGTCTGGGAGCACCTTCAGCCCCACAGCAAAACGTGAGGGCAGGGAGGTCCCAGCAGACACCAGACCCTTCCCCCACTGCAGTGCAGGGGGCACCGGCACCATGGGTGCCACCAAAGCAGCCATGCGGCAACCAGGCTGCATCGGGGAGCTGGGGGCCCTGCCCCTAGGCCGGGAGGGCCTGCTGTCCTGATCCTGAAACCACCAGCACTCCTTCAGTTTGCAGAGAGGGTGAGAGTCCGGGGGAAATCAGACATCCCGCAAGGAGATTCTGATGCCAACAGAGCGGCCTGGACCAATTCTGGGCTCCCTCCATTTGAGTCCTTTTCCATCCCTTTGCTCCCAGAAAACACTTCTGGGAACTCATGCCTGGTGTCAGTGCTCTGCACTCAGTGTCACAGACGAGTCTGGAAAGGCAGTCACCAGCCTGGGACAGCCCCAGCAATGGAACACACGCAGAAGCAGAGGGAATAAATCATCTGTCAGAGAGGGTAAACATGCCATCTCCTGCAGCGGGCCAGTGCAGAGGTACTATCTCCTGGTTACTTGTCCTAGGGGCAGAAATATGGGGCTGAGCTGCAAACCAGCTGGGAATCGGCTTCAGACTCTCCCCCTATTCCAACGTGTGCCAGACAATTTATTTTCTGGTTTTTTCCCTCACATCATCACAAGTGCACTCTTGATGAGAAGAAAACCTACAAGAGCTACTTACCATGCAGTGACCATCAGAGTACCACCAGCTGGTCAAATACACATCTCTGGGCTGAGGCACAAGTTTTGGACTCATTTCTGGAGGCAATTTTTAAAGTTGCTTTTGTGGAGGGGGAAGAGGCAAGATGTGCCAAGAGTAAGAGATGTTTTAAAATTGAGGCTGAGGAGTGTTAAACTGAAGCTTGTAAGAATTCAGCTAACAAGGGTCAAGGCTCGCAGGACCAGCAGCTCCTCAGGCTCTCCCCTGGACCAGAGACCCCAGCTTGCCCTGGGGAGGGGGTTTCACAGACCTGCACCTCAGCACTGAGAGCTGCTGCACGGGGTTTCGCAGCAGCCTATTTTCCCAGAGCTCATCCCCCCTGCTTCTGCCAGGCTGGGATGGAGCACTCCTGCCCACCAGCACCTACCAAAGCACCCGCAGCCACAGCGGCAGCCCAAGAGCTGCAGACCACCAGGGTGACTTTCTCTGGGCAGACATCAGAGCAAGCCCCAGCCCAGCATCCCCAGAGCCCAGCAGGCAGGGGGGTCACGGGTGCTGACACTGCTCCCCACACCACAGAGGAGCTTTGCTCTCTGCAGCACTGCCGACAGCACCTGGGTGAAGTGACACGGTAACAAATGGGCTGAACCAGCCGGTTTCTGCCTGGGAGACATCATGCAACAATTTTCAGCTCCAAACAAACATTTACAGCCAAGTTATAAACTCCTGTAAAATGCTGACAGACCCTTCACTACAGCAGTGCTAGCAGGTGCCCCATAATGAATGTGTTGAATGACCTACCAAGCAAAGTTATTGAGGCAAAAAGCACCGCGGTCATTCAACAAACAATTAGAGAGTGTCCTGGTGGGGACAGCATACTAACAAGGGACAGAGCCTGGAAGAGCTGAGTAAGCATCCTGCCTTCCCCCCAAATTCCTCCTCTTTCCAGCCTGGGCTCTGATCTATAGCATGACTCACTGGAGCTCCAATAAAGCTTCAGAGATTGTTATGCTAAATGAGAAAAAAAGTAATTGCCTTTCCCGCATCTAGAACTCCAGATATATAACTTGGAGAAATATAATTAGCTGCTAACTTCAAAGATGCATTGGAATTTTTGTAATGGGCATTGAGACCCTGTATTAAAAAAAGCTAAAAGAAAAATGATACACTCCTTCTTGTAAATGGAATAAGACTTAAAGGTTTTAATTAGGATTCGCTATGCATCTGCAGCCAGGAAAACAGGAAAAATACACTTGCAGTATCTTACTGGCTGAAAAGCACATATTGGGTGAGAAGCTGTCTACAGAAATAATTAAGAAGAGTGACACACTTTTGTCTTATGAACAATAATCACCTACTATTAAAAATAAACTGTTCTTTTCACTCCGTTTCAAAATAAGTTGCTTCAAACAAAAGGAGATCTCTGCAGAGAGGACCCGTGGCCCTTGCCCGTGGTGGGGAGAAACGGGGCACCCCTCGCCCGGCACGGCCGCGCCAGGCAGGAGGAAATCGCGAAGCGCGTGAGGAAAAGGGCAGAAACCAGAAACAAACGGCGTTACAGAAATGGAACTCCAGCCTACCTGGTTCCCGTGCTTCAAAGGAGAGGCAAGTGCTGCAGGGGAGATGTTGGATAACTGCCCCAGGTGCTGTCCCGGGGCCAGCAGGGCGGGGGCAATCAGGCTGCCTATAAAAGGGGGGCTCAGAGGGGCCCCTGCTGCTGTGTGTGGCTGGGCCAGGCTGTGCTGGATGCTGCTCTGGTAGGTCATGCAGGAAAACTGCGCTATTCTCTGGTTTTTATCTTGTTTCTGGGGGCTGTGGTATCTCTGTGGTGTTTGGGGTCTGGTGCTGCTGCTGTTGCTATCTGTGCTGTGGGGAAAAAGCTCAACTGATCTTCTGAAAAAAACCCAAAGTTTGGTGTGATCCAGATTTTGTCTCTTAGGCAAGCTTGAGTCAGGCTGTAGAGAAAGGCTGCTGTAAAAGGTGAATGTAAGTGGTGTTTTTTGAGGTCTGTGTTTGGAGGTGCTTTCAAGAGAAATAAAAGCTGCCTGTGTTCAGGGATGAAAGACTCGAAAGTCTTTTTGTGGCTGTTGTAGGGAAGGTGCTTGGTCTCTGGACTCTGTTGCCATAGTCCTGTTCTACTTGCAGTATGTGGAGACCCAACTCTAGAACAAAACTTGTTTTTTCCTGCTGCTTCACTTTTAATAAATCCTCTCCCTTTTAGACTCTGTAGGCTAATTTTTGACTTATTGCCTAGGCTCTAGCAGCTGGGGCGCATCAGTCATCAGAGCACTAGCTGGCTTGACTGGAGGAGTAGAGAAGCACTGGGACTTGGGGAGGAACTTCTGAATGGTTGACTTCTATAGATTTCCTGTTTCCACATCAGGAGAAGCAGAAACTTGTTCCTGTCACTTGGTTTATCCATGAACAATCTGGGGTAACTGGAGAGTGCTGAAGTGTTACTCGAAGTCTCCATTCCCATCAATAGCCTCAGACCTACAAAAGAGACTCGGTCTTGAGGGAGCAGCTGAGTCCATTGGCTGGTGAGGGAGGGACATCTGGAGAGCTCACCTGTGTGCATTTGAGGAGACCACAGCAGAGTCCTCTCAACTAATTATAAAGCTGCCAGCTCTACAGCTAATTGGTGCTGGGAAGCTACGTTATGGCAGTTGGAGCCTTCGAAGTTTGAAATCCTCATAGTGTGAGGAGCTTGGTGGAGATGGGGCTGCTCTCCCTGTGTCCTCTTGCCCTGGGACAGCGCTGGCATGTGTGGAAGAGGATGAGCTGCTGTGGGGAGGGAGCTGTGCTGCGGGGCCACAGGAGTTCTGCTAATGGATGGCTTATTCTTTGATGCTGTGGGTTATAATTTATCTTGTGTTTGGCCACTTGTTGGACTGGGCCTTGATGAATTGTTGATAAACTGTGATACAGGCTGCTGCCTTTAATGAATTTTTGTGGTGTAGCCTGACCATTTGAGCTCTGGCAGGCTGGGAGGAAGAGGGACTGGGACTGTTCACAGGGGAGAGGGGGATTGCTGGTTTTTAGCAAGCCTGAGCTGATTTTTCATTTTTTAAGCAGAGCTCCGTGTTCGCATTTTCTACTGTGAAATAATGAATTCCTGCTTGATGTGTTCCTTGTGTAATACTAACCACGAGCTCATCTCTAATCTGAGCTACACAGGAGCTCATCACCACAGAGCTCGAGAAACCCGTTATTGTATATGCATGGGCAAGCCCATTATAAATCCAGGACTTGGCAATAACTCGCAGCCTGGCTGACAGCCCACGGAGGGTCTGGGCACTGGGCTGCTGGGGGGGCAGCTCTCCCCTCGGGGGCAGCCCCTCACTGTGGGACCTGGGGGGGCTCCTGATGACTGTCCCCATCCCAGGGCAGCGTGGCACAGATTGTTTTCTGCACAAACCTGGTTTGGTTCAGAGTTCTGCTGCTGCTTGTTAAAGAGCAAAAAGAAGAGGGGGGGGGGGGTTATTTTATAGGAAATCCTTGTGCTTGCTCTTCAGTGCTGTTATATGGCTCGTTCACATGCATCTCAAACTTGAGCTTGTCTGGTCTGGCTGTTTGGCCTTAGCACACTTGGATGGCAGAGCAGGACTGGCTGGAGCACCTCTGTCACTGTTCCTCACCCTCGTGCTGCATTGGCCTGTCCTGGACCTTTCTGTGTGCTCCCCTTGGGGGGCAATGTGTTGTCCCAGCACAGTGCTGCCCGCCCTGCCTGGGTTCCCACTGTTCCAGGAGTGGCTGGGCACTGCTGAATGAGCTGCTGGAAGCACTGCGGCTGGCTGCTGGGTGCCCCTAGGCTCAAGCTTAATTGTGAGCTGGAATGGATGAGTCTGGCTTGTTCTGCCATCACCATGCCTGTGCAAGGTGTCAAACCTGTTAGCTACTGGAGATGCAGTGGGGTCGGGGAGCCATGCGGGGCCGGGGACAGACGGTGTGACAGCGTCCAGGCTCTTGGCAGCGCTCTGTACATCTGTTTTTCCTCTGCCAGCCAGCGTATGACAACACAAGCAGATGCTGAAGTGTGAGGGGGTGGTTAGGAGGGACAGGCTGGCACAAGGGCTTCACTACCTGGGGCCGGTGGAGCTTTCCATGCCAGCCTCTGCTTTTAACACTTAAATGGCCCTGTTTGGTATTAAGTGTTTTTATTTATGTTGGTCTTAATTACACTTGATTAATGCTATGCTCTCTTCTCATGAGCCCTGTTCTTGTTATTTATGGGGAGGGTCCTGGACATGGGGTGGAGCAAGGCAGGAGTTGGTGACTGCAGTGCTCAGATGGCTGATACTGCTCTGCTGATAGCTGGGCTCTTTTGATGAACATGAGGATAAGAGAATGAGAAGTGTCCAGACTGCTCACCCTAGTCCCTGCTGAGTCCTGTAGTTCCCCCTGAAACTGGATTGATGGATCTGTGCCAGAGATGGACAAGACAAGCAGCAGTGTGATGCGGCAGGGCTTGGCCTGGGCTCTGGCTGGTGGCATGGACCCCTGCCTCAGCAGCCCTGCCTTGGGACCCTTGCACAGGACATCCTGAAATTACTTAAATGTGGCTGTTTCTGCGAAGTCCAATGAGCTGAGCAGCTCCTTAGAGGACGGGTTGCACTGGTGTGGTGGTGAGCTGGTCCCAGCAGCACTGGTGAGGAGCTTGTTGCCCATCTGTGTACTTTCTGTGGAGGACACAATACTGAGGACTGGTAATACAATTTATTTCCACTAGTGAGTGAATTGCCCATAATTCATGACAAGTAGAGCCTCGAGTGATGATGAAGGTCAGCCCATCAGATCTGGAAATAAATTGTATCCTATTACAGCTTCCTATTAGGGGTCTATTTATAGCAGGGGTTTGCAAACTCCTGGAAATCTGGAGGCATTTTTGCTTGGCTGGTGAGAGTATGAGGACACAGAAAACTCTGATGCAACACAAGCACTCGTGCTGCTGATCTAAACCAGTCCCTGCTGCAGAGAGATGCTGGGTCCTGAGCTGACTGGGGGAAATTGTGGGGCCTCGGGGCTGGAGGCAGAGCTGGGCCAGCCGCAGGGCAGGGGTGGGTGGACAGGAGGCTGTTCTGCTGAGGCTTGCTGTCTGCTCAAGAAAATGCCATTTTGCTTTATACTGGCAGCACAGAGTATTTCTGCAGACGAAGAAGCAGCGCCTTTCTCCTGTGTTTACCCCTTCTATTTACCATGCCACCGTAATCCCCAGTTGATAGATAATGTGCAGGATGTGGTTTGCCATGGAAACAGAGCCCTAGTTCTTTACATTTTTTAAAAGATTAATATTTCTCAGCTTGGTTTCATTATTTTGATATTAAAAATCATTAGTTATGTACCATTTCACAGCCTTCACAGGCCATAATATGCCCTTTTGGGCAGAGGCTTTCCAATAGGCACAATAAAGCAGACCCCCTGGGACCGGCAGGGCAGGTAGAAGCATCTGGTGGTGCTTCAGCTGTGAAGTCTCCAGCACCTCTGGCTGTCACTACAGATGACATGACATGTCCATGTTCCTGACAATATTCTGGATGAGAAAAAATGGAGCTGCTTCTGAAATCCCCCATATGCGTGTGCAAGTTCGCTTGCCTCTCGGCTGAGCCCCAGACCCCTCGGCAGTGAGCTGTGGACATCATCTTTCAAAGCCCATTAAACGCAGGCGAATCTCACCACTGGCAAGTGGAGAAGCTACAGATCTGTGTGTTCTTCTGTCTCCTTGAAAAATACTTGACCTTCCAAAGGATTTGGGGCAGTGGAAAACTGCTGTGAATTAAATTGTCTTACTCTGTTGAGGAACGTGGGTTTGGGGGGAAAACGTGGGGCTGCTAGGGAGCAAAACTGCTGTTCTCTCAACACAACTGCTCTGTCTCGATGCCTGTGCAGGGGATGTTTAATGGTCCAGGAGCCCCAGCTAAGCGCTCGGGGTGGATGCAGAACTGTACATTATCACCTGCTCAGGTGGAGAGGAAATTCCCTCATGCTGGAAAAAGGCTGGAAGTTTAGCCCCTTAAAGGCAAAATAAGAAAAACAGCTGTCTCTTCAGCCTCATGCATTTGTACAGTAAAAGGCTTGGGCAAACACATTCTATTGTTTTTGCTGTCAGAAACGCAAAGAATTAAGGGCCATGTGACTTGGTAATTGCAGTGGACTTTTTTTCTGACAATAAACATTAAACTTAAAACTGTATTAAAATCATTTGACAATTTTTATGCTTTAACAGCAGAAAGTGAATAATGTTTTTTGCATATAAAATACTTTCTCTTGTCAGCCTATAAAACTGTCAGAAATAAATTCATCAAAAAAGATTATATAATTAAGTCACTTCTTTTCTTTAGTTTAGTTGGAATTATTTGTTTGTCACTTCTTCAGGACTAAATTACTGCATTGAGAGACAACTTCTCTTAAGAATATTATGAAATGTATGATTCTTACAAAAGGAGCCCAACTTTCTCCTCTAATGTATCAATTCAATATCACTCTTCAGAAAATACTTTAGATAGTGCTGTTTCTGAAAAGCTATTTTATTCTGAAGCTGAGCAGGAGCAGTAATGGAAAGCATCCAAATGTAGAAATGGTATTTTTATTATTGAGCTGCATATAATTTATGGAAAATCGCAGAATTAATTTTTTAGCAAAGTAAATTGTTAGCACTTCAAATTGCAAATTCTCTCCTAAAGTGAGAGCTGTACAGGTGTTTAAAAGCTAGAGCAGCAATATTGATTTCTGTCTTTTGGCAGTGGGGAGAGGGAGCCAGCCTGGTGCTGGGCTGGGCTGTGACAGGGAATGGACACCCCTGGCAGTGGGGGGACCCCGGCTTGGAGCCCCTGGCTGAGGGACAGGGGTCTTCTGGGCACTGGGCTCTGCAAAGGAAGGTCCTTGCGGGTGTCCTTGGCATTTCCCCCTGAGGAGGGGTGTGTAGGGAAGGCCCTTACCTGCTGCCTCACCTTGTCCTCTCGGGAGGCTTGCTGTCTTTTGGGGGTGCTGGTGTTGATGGGAGGCAGGATGGGGGGATCCCCTTCCACCCCTGCTGCAGGAAGGGGCGATTTGACAGCACAGACTCTTTTTAACAAATTGCCTTGGCTCTCTAGTGCTGAGAAACCAGGAACTGAACAGGGTGGGGTGGATTTGGGGGTGACTGGATTTTCAAGGCTGGAGAGTGATAATGGTTTATTGATCTGTTGTTAAGTTATTGGAGCCTTAATGGAGGCAATAAACCAATAGTGCACATTGCTGTCAGATGGCTGCATAAGCTGGGAGAGCAATTAAGCCTTCCCCAGCATGCAAAAGAGAAGGCTTCTGGTGAATGGGGGGCAATGGAGGCTTTTGCCTTGCTGGCCCTGTGTAGGGACACTTCACGTGGGCTGCAGGGCCACCACCGGGTTCCCCTCTTCCCTGGGGTTCTGCCAACAGCACCCAGGTACCAGTGGGTGCAGAGGCCCCTCTGCATGGGGGTCCTGTCTTGTGCTGTGTGAATTGCTGCTGGGAATTTCATAGCTAATGAGAAATGTGCTGTGTGAAATACTACACTGCTTGTTGGACATGTCCTGTGGGTCCTAATATTGGCTCCCAAGGAGCATTTGGCTGCATTTTGTAGGGTTTCAGTGCTCTGCAGGCAAAATGGTCCCTTTCTCAGGAGCCCTGGTAGATGCCAGCACCTGCAAAGTTGCTGCTCCAAGTGGGAGCAGGAAGTTAAAGGGATGCTGAGCATCATGTAGGGCTGGGGGTTTGCTGGCTTGGTGCTGTGTTTTTGCTCTGATAAATCGTGAAATCTGGATTTATTGTGAGTGGTTTAATAAAGGGTGTTGGGAGTTTAAGCCAGGAAGTGCCACAACTGCTCTTTCTACTGGTTTCTATAGGTCCTGTTTGCCCAGGAGCTGGGAGACAAGGCTGATGTGCTGGGAGTATTGTTTCTTGGTATGGCAATTATCATCTGTGATTAATCCTGCTTATGCTGAGGAGCTGTGCAAGCCTTTTCCAGAGGGTTCAACTTCGTGTTTGCTTCTGCTCTTTATGTGTAATACAAATTGACATGAGCTATTGTGGAAGGGAGATGACTGAGGTGTCATTACCAAAGAGGATTTAATGATGGGCTGGGATGACTGGGAGTGTCCTGGCAGAAGATGAAATCCTGTGGGTCAGGGTGTGTTAAGACCAGGTGATGCAGCTGCCCTGAGATAAGGGTGAATGAAGCCCAGCTTTCCTTTGCCTTCATCCTGCTGCCCACCCAGCACTTGTGCTCTAAGAGGAGCATTTGTGCCACAGCCCTGTGGGGCAGCCTCCCTGTGCCTGTGAACACCCATCCTGCCATGGGAGAGGCTACAGCCCTCCCCTGGAAAGGAGCTCAGCATCCCTCACCCTTGTGGGCAGGTGTCATTGCAAAATCCCTCCAAGGGGACGGATCTGTCCTCTGGAAACTGGTGTTACACCAAGGGGAAAGTGCTGTAGTCCTATGACAGGTGCCTGCTGTGATGCCTCTGTAGAGAGGATGTGCCTGGGAGCAAAGTGAGGGGTTTGGTTTCAGACCCTCTGTGGTAGGGTCAGGGGTCCTGGCCCCGGCACAGCCTGAGGAACCACCAGCTGCAGCTGCTGGAGCTTGGCCCAGGGCTGGGCAACTTGTTCCTGGGAGCATCTACCTGCAACCCTCAGTGGCCTTCCAGAAAATCCTCCTGCTGGCAAAACATAAATATTTATTTGTGAAAAGCTGGAAATACCTGTGAAATTCTCTGAAGCCTCAATAGCTCCGCAGTCATCATTTAAGCAAGTTCATGCTCCATTAAAAACAGTTATTTAATACAATAATCATTCAATTAAAAACCTCTTGAAGCAGCTGCCAGAGCCTATTTGTATCAATACAATATTTTAATTGTAAAAAAGGCTAAATACAGACCCGCCAACTGTGATTGTCAAGAAAATGTTAAAGAAATGAGAGTTTAGTCTCAGGGAGGCTCTGGCACTGGAGTAAGTCCTTGGGCAAGAATTGTGGGCAGCTGCACTGGACAGAGCATCCTTCCACCCACCCCAGGCTGTGGAGATGCTGGCTGTGGCAGGCCCTGCCCCCCGGTACCCAAGGTCTTGGGAGAGATGCCCAGCACCCTATGATGGCAAAACATCAGTCTCACATGGAGGGTGTGTTGTGCAGGAACAGCCCAGGCTCTGTGATGGTGGTGGGAGTAGCAAGTCAGACTGACCACTGTTGTCACCATACAGTCTAAACTGGTGGAGCTGGGGGCTTGGTGAATGTGTTTCCAGAGGCTGAGTGTGCCCAGAGCAGTGAAGGGCTATTCCTGGGTATCCCTGCTGTGAGGCATCTAAAGGGAAAACAGACTCACCAGCAGCCCGTGAGCAGAGCCCCCAGCTCAGCCCTGTCCCACCTCACTGGTCATGGACGGCTTTGTGCTTTGCCTGCAGAGGCAATGACTGCTGCCTCCAGGTACAGGAGCTCCATGTTCAAAAGAACTGTTTGGAGTCTTTGTGAAGAGGGAGGGAGAATTGGTCTGGATTTCTTCTGTAGGGCTCTCTGCTTGATGGGCTTTGCTGAAGCTGCCTGATGACAAAGATCACAGCCTCAGCTGGGCAGGGATCTCTGTGCAGTGGGGGAGAAAAGCTGGAAGCCTCTGCGTGGGATTCCTGCTGGCATGTTCACAGTCCTACACCCTGCATTTTGCCTCATTACATAGGTGCCATCACATAAATATTCCAGTCACTATCGCTTACTGTCAGACCCAATTTAGAAAAGTACCTGTCTGTTACAAATATTTTATAGTACTTGAATATGCAATTTATGTAACATGCCCAGCAAAAGAAATCCATTATACGGTTTTGTCTGATTGAAATTCTGGCATCGTAACAGTAGGAAAAAATTAAATTATTCTAGAAAGTTGCAGTCCATTATGAAGACCTAACTGCTCTTCTCTGAAAAAGAGCCAATGCTCCCTCAGTGGTGCCAGTGCTGTGACATGAGCACTGCCGATGCTGGCTTCATTTCCCCATTGCCCAAGGAAAACTGGGCTTCCCTGAGCAAATGGGGATGTCTGTTCTTTCCCAACACTGCTCATGCAGCCTCCCACCAGCCCTGGAGCTCTGGCCAATGGTCTGTTCTTCACAGCAGCAGGCAGTGATGTGTCCATGATAAAAACTTTCCCTGATGCCAGCCTTCTGCCAACCTGTTGAACCCAGCTGCCTGTCTGCCTTTGCACAGAGATGCCCAGGGTCAGCCCTGCACCATGGAAAGGCTCTGCTCTGGCAGAAAACCAGTTTGCATCACTTGGAGCTAAGGTTGAGCAACCAAAGTCCACTGGGCAAGTGGGCTCCTTCCTGCCTCTGCCCTCCCCACAGCCACTGGCTGCTCAGGGACCACCTGCTGTAGGCAGCCTCCCTTTCCCAGCTGGAGCTGAGGATGGTCTTGCCCAGTTTTGTTCTGTGCTTTCAGAGGGACTGGGACCCATCCAGGGAGGAGACAGATCTCATCAGGTCATACCCTGGTGTGTGGTGTCAGTGAACCCCTTGGGATGGTGGGCAGAGCTGAGCATCCTGCCTTCACAGCTTTGCAGGGCTGGAGGAAGGAGCTTGTTCCTCTCCCACCCTTCCCCTATTCTGAGCAACTGGAATCGGGGCAGCTAATGGTTCTGCTGCCTTTACACAGGCTGCCATTGAATTCCCATTACTTGTGTCTCTGGCTTCAGGTTCATTTACATTTTGCAAAGTTGCCTCTCTTTTACCTTGCTCTGATTAGGTCTGTCTGAAGTAAATTACTGAGTTCATTGATCCGAACAGTTTTATTTCAATTGGGATGAAGCGTACCCAGTGTGTGGCCTTGGAAGCAACCGTACATCCGGCGCACTCCCCAGGAACGTCGCCTCCAAGGCCTGCCCAGGGGCTTGCTCTGATACAGGGATGCTGCTGAGCCGAGCAGCACTCCTCTGCATCGCTGTTGGATGCTGTGGTGTTGGGTAGTTCAGTAACATCGTGTTGCTTTGTCTAATTTAGCAATACCTGCAGCAGCTCAAAGGGGCTGTAGCTCTGATGTCCAGGCTGAGAGACCAGAGCGCTAAAACTAAACTAAATTAAACCTTTCAATAGCATCAGAACTGGTGTGGTGGGAAGAGAGGGTTAACTTGGGTTGGAAGGATCTTTGGGGGATCTCTAGTCTGACCTGCTGGCAGCAGGGCTGGCGTGGGGGCAGAGCCCTTCCACAAATGCATCCCCCAAAGCCACAGCCCTGCAGCTTTGGCCTGGGAGCATCTCCTCAGCCGGGAGAAGATGCAGTGCTGCTGGGAGGTATTGGAAATTGATGCCCACTGTTGCAGCAAAACATGTCTTCAAGTGTGTTTTGGGAGGAAAAAAACAGGTCAGAGTACATCAGAGTATTTGTTTCCTCTGGGACTGTTACTTGTGGTATATTTTATGGATAGAGCCGGTCCCAGGTGTCCTGGGGAAGGTGTTTGGCTGAGCAATGTGTTAACAGTGTGCTAAGGAGCCATTGTTTGCATACTTTAGTTTTGACGTTTAAATGCATTTTTCAAATACAGTGAGATGAACGTGATGTCACTGGGGAGTCGCGGAGGACTCTCAAGCACGAAAGCAGACGGCTGGGTTTTAATCTTTAACAGCGCGCCAGCCTCTTATCCCTGAAGGTCCCTTCAGCAGAAGCTGTGTTGTGCTTTAGGTACCCAGAATATTGGGGTTTTGTATTCTCTTGTGACATTCCACACAAAAGAAAAATGTATGTAATGCACAAATGATATTTAATGCCACTCAGACCTTGTTTTGTTTGACCATGGGAAGTCTAGAGGCTAAAGATCTTTGCAGGCTTTGGCAACAGGCAATGGGTCAAACACAAAACAGACCTGGACTCAAATCCTTCTCCAGGATTTTATGGTTTGACTCTGCAAAGCATTAGCTGGTAGAATGCGAGTCCCCCAGGAGGAAAGTTGTGAGGAAACTTACTGATGACCAAGTGCTGGGATAGAGAGTCCGCATTTGGAAATAACACAACTCTTTTCAAGGTGTTTAATTGCAGAAGTGCAGACAGAACTGGAGTGAGATTCCCTTTGAACAGAACCAGTGACTCGTGAATCCAAGTGACCCAACTCATTACACTGTGCCTTCGGAATAGATGTCTTACAAGTTAGCACAGACAGTTTTTAATCTTGGCTCCACCTTTTTAGAACTGTGCTGCATTATTCTGTGTGAGAGCTGGAGCCAGCACTCTGCACGTAAGAGCTGGAGACGACAATCCCCTGGGTTTTCTTCCAGGTGGGACAGACCTGCCTGGGCTTTTGCCCCTCTCGGGTGGTTCTTTGTACAGTGAGGGCTCCAAGAGGTTTCTGCAAACCAAGGGTGTCTCAGGAAAGCCAGAGAGGTCTCCTCTGAGGGCTATTGCACAGAAGCCCCATAACAAGTGTTTGTAAATACTTCAGGGTGTTTGTTACTGACCCAGGCTGGATTTCTCATTCCATGCACACTGCCAGCAGCCCTCAGCAGTGGCTTCATGGGTCTGCTCCAGATCCCTGAGGAAATACCTGTGAGTGACCTGCTCCATGGGCTGGTGGGGAGGTCCATGAGGAAGGTGCCAGGGATGGGCTGTGTGCCTGATCTTTACCCTGGCTCCTAAGCAGCGGAAGGAACAGGAGCATTGCTTCTTTGGTGTAACTCAGTGGAGTTCGATGGTTACCCCAGAGATTAATTTGTCCTTGTGTCTTGTATTCTACTGAGAATACCCAGTGCTTTATTTTTAAATATTAATGAGGATCAGGAATTTTTCCACTGAGGGGAATTCATTGTAGAAATGTAGAAGCATCTCCTAAAGTTAACCCCCTGGAACCGGCAGATGCAGCTGACCATGTATTTGGTAGGGTGCAGATGTGTTTGCGGGTGCTCAGGGGATTTGCTTGTGTGACCAGAGCTTGTGTCAGCGCTGTGCTGTGTGTACCTGGGGCAATGAGGATCGACTGGAGACCCGAGGGCTGACTCCTCCAGGTCAGACCAGCCCTGGTCAGGTCAGGGGAACAATGAAGTCACCACAGTGCAGGATGTGTCTGCAGCCCAGTGCCTGCCCCAGCGGCATGGTTACCTGGCAGTGTCAATACTGCTCCTCTGCTTTGCCTGCATCCCAGGGCAGCCACAGGCTTGTGAGGATGGGTCTGAGCTTTGTTGGATTGTTCTGTACCTCACATCGATGACAATGTTTTACTTCAATTAATTTCTTCACATTGACATTTTTTCCACTCTGGAAACATCTGTAGACTGGTTTTCAGAGGGTTTTATCTTCCTGGAAATATTACAGATCAACATGAACAGGCTTTTAATTACAAGACACTGATTGTTGGTTTACACAGTAATATTTGTTCAGTAAATTGCTAATTAATGCAAAGAAAGCACCATGTGACTTCAAATATTTGCTTCCATTTACATTACAAAAATATTTTGGTTTTTTTACAATGATGGCAATGAGATTTGAGGACAGGCAGGACAGCGATGTAGAGGGGGAATTGTGTGGCAATTCCGGCATTAGCATCTGAAGGCCTGAACCTGCCTGATCTTTCCTGGAGTCACATGAACTTTTTTCTTGCGACTTGACTTTTGAAAACTGGAAAACCATGTAGGCATGAATCCTACATGTCAGTGCATTTGCCTCAGCCTTGGTAAGCTCAGGGTCATGCTGTGTGAAAAGGGCTCTTTCATGGTGGCCCCTGCACATGGGATGTGACTCAGGAGCTTCTTGCGAGTGGAGAAGCGGCTCCACTCTGGGACTGCTCACACCAGATACCAGAGTGGGAATTTGGGTTAGCAGAGATGTCAGGTAATGAGTTCCCCTCTTTGGGCAAGAATCTTAACGATTTCCTGCTTTCCATAAGTCCTTTAGTTTTCTTCTGATGCCTCCATTGGGGAAAAAAAACCTTGGGTAATTCTGGCAGCACTGTGACAATGACCTGGATCTTACACGTGTGCGGGCAACTGCTGCCTTGCTCGTGAGAGAACAGAGTTAAGACACAATTCCTGAAGTGCTTTTAAAGCTCCAAGTGACAGTGTCACCTCGGTCCCCAGCAGCTGACACATGGCTCTGGCAGAATCCATTTCCCCACAGGCTGCCACCAGCTAGCTAAAAAGCGACGGTAAATATTCAGAAGTAAGAAAATGTTGTAACAAGAGACCTTTCCAACAACAGTGGAGAAGACACGCTTGATCGTGAGGACAGACCGCAGAGGTCCTGAAGGGTGTGAGAAGCTCATGATAACGAGAGCCACAGCAGAGTCATAGGGGGGTTCTCTGGCTTTGCTTAGCTGACCTGCAGCTGCCCCATTGATGCGGAGTAATTTATAGATGTGCTGAAAAAGCTGGATTTATGCCCTGATCATAGGAGAGAAATGCTAGTACATAAAATTGGGAGTACCTTTTGCAGTATATACCTAAATCTTTAATTTTTATAGCAGCTAAGAGAAAAATAAGCTTGCATATGGTGCACACAGCATAAAGTGGCTGTAAATCCTTGCCCTGCAGAGAGCCATGGAGAGGAGTCGGGTGATCTGCCCAGGCTCTTTGCAAAACTGCTGTAGCCAGTGGCTCTTGCTGCGAGTCAGAGCTGGAGCCACTGGCTTTGTCTCTGTTTTCCTTGACTGAACTGAAAGACTGGAAGTACTAGTCCTGGTTTTGCTGAAGTAAAAATGGGAAACAGCCCCTTGGCTTTGGATCGGCCTGGAACGCCGTGTTTCACTGAGCAGGAGCTGTCAGGTCTCTGAGGGTTTACAGTGTCTGTCTTCTTTTGTAGGATAAACTGTAAATGAAAGTGTCCATTTTTCACAGTCCAATTTAACTGTCAAAACGAAGTTAAGTTTTTCAGTGCCTTAGCTACTTTTTAAGGCAGAAATTATTCACTGCGTTCAGGTTTTCCTGACCAGTGTCAATCCCTCTGACTCATCAGTAAATTCCTTATTTGTTGAAGACATTAAATCTCTAAAAATAAAATAAATTTCCAGGCCATCTGGCTAGCTACTCATCTTTACGGCATCTTCAGCCTGGCAGCAGAATAAGATCTAACTTCTCTTTCAAGAGACTTCAGCATTAGGGATCAGGCTGTAGCGACTTGTACAGATTGTGTTAGACTTTGAACACTTCCAAAAAAGTAAAAATAACTATTTAAGGTCCCAAAAGAGCTGCTGAATGAGTGTGAAGAATTGGATGAGGAAAGCAAAAGATGGAAATTAATGCAAAATATGGTAAGTATGTCAAAGAAAGATTTGGGTTATTTTCCTTACTTTCTTCTGCAATTCTTCCTGACTCTCATCTATTGCAAGAAGCTGATACCAGGCTTAATCCCCTCTGGGACAGGGACAGACACAGCTCCCAGGGCTGCTCCTCGGCTGCCATGGAGCCATCCCTGCTGTGCTGAGTGTAAACCAAAACTGCAGTGAGCCCTTGGCTTCAGGAAAACACTTTCCAAGGAAATTCAAGAAACACTTGGAATGCCTCTGTCTATTAAAGAGTGACATTTAGTGTTGTACTTTGAAATATGTTTAAAGTACCACACAGCATAAAGACCCTAAGGGGACCCATGAGCCAAATGAGATTTCCATGTCAGCACCAGTCACGACCTTTCCTTTACTGCATCTGCTTAAATACAGAAAACATGGTTTTGTTATAAAGTCAAGTCAAAACAGGGATTCAGAGTAAAATATAATATATACTTAGGGCTGCCCTCAGGGACCTTTTTAATGGTTTCATATAAAACAATATTCTGTTTACAGTGAGATATTTCTCTGCTCAGCTCACCCTGCCCTCTCCGCAGTGCTCGGAGGGTCCCAGTGATGTCTCCAGCAGCAGCTGCTCTGGCAGCCCCCCACCCATGGGGGCTGGGGGTCAGCATGCAGGGAGCTGTTTGGCCACTTCTGATGGGAGAGCTGGTTCTGTGTCTAGATTTACCTTTAAATCTCTTACAGAGGTCAGCAGGATGTGCCATAGTGGAAGGGTGGAGGAGGTTCAGGAAAGGCTGGTAGCCCTGCTCCTGGGGTGTTGGCAGCATGTCCACACTGCTGCCACCTTGTTGCTGGGACGGGCACTGGGACAGGCTGTGGTTCTGCCCCAGGCTCATGGAAAGCATCTGCAGACCTAATGTAGGAAGCTGCCTGTTGCACCAGCTGCTGCCCTGGGGTTTCTGTGGGTGTTTTCCTCATGTTTTAGGAGCAGAGAGGCTCAGCAGCATCCCCAGGTGTGATGCAGCCAGTGCCCTCAGGTCTCTGCCTGACGGGGTGTATTTTTCACCCCCTGTATCTGCAGCAATTTCTGTGCTCATCTCTAGTGTGCTCCTCAGGCTGATACCTGAGAAAAGTAGGTTTTGGGAAAAACAGCTTTTCTGGAGCTGAAGTTTGTCGGCCACTGGGAGAGAACTAAGGCCCTGCCTTTTACAAACTAAAGCAAACAAAGTGCTAATTGTACGATGTTTGAGCCTGGTATCCATAAAATTACTTAGTAAGCATTCTGCCTGAGGCACAAAAGACTGGCACAAAGTCTGTTCCAGGCCATTGAATTCCTGTCACAAGAAATCCCACACCCATTAATTACGGTGTGACGGGTGCAGCACTGGAAGCCAGGCACACCAGGGCACGGGGCTCCTCTGCCAGGGATGCCACGGCGGCTGTCGCAGGCTGGGTACGGCGGGGTGGAGGGAACCCTTCCCACTCGGTGCTCCTGCCAGCCAGGCTGCAGACCCAGCAGGACTTGTGCTGTTGGAGACCAGACCCCAGAGGGTGGAGGCCTCGGTCGGGGATGGCTGTCCAGTGACTGTGCTCTTCTGCAGAGCTCTGGACGTGCATCTCTGCCTCCCTCCTCCTGGGCTTGGTATCTGAGCGCAGCCTGCATGAGTGGCCTGTGCTGTCTGTGTGCAGCTTGCGGGGAGGGTGGTGACACAATCCTTTTAGGTTTCTACACTGGAAGGTCAACATGAGGTATAGAAAGAGAAGCCATGTGTGTTAAGACGGAAAAAGTAATTTTTTCCTGAGGTCACTGCCCTCCCTCCCAGCAGTGAGGTGCTACCTGCCCCAGTGTTAGGTATTCCAGCAGCTGCTGGGCACTTGGAAATGTTTGTGGTGACTCCCAATTAAAGTTTAGTGAAATGACTCTGTCAAAAAAAAGTACCTGCTATGCATTATTCAGCATTATCTTGGTTAAAAGTGACATGGTGTCAGAGGAGTGACTGCCTGTGACTCATCCATAACGAAGGGCAGCCCCTCCTCAGGCGCAGTGGCAAACTGTCAAAACCCTCTGGCCAGCTTTCGGAGGCAGCACAACTCGTGGTCTTCATCAGAGAAGCCTAGAATCAGACCTTTAAATCAATCCTAACCACTTATGTAAGAACCTGATGTTCAAATGTGCATCACCTGCATCATCAGGCTCCTTGGACCTTATGCCTCTTGCTGGTCTCTCCCTGCTGAGCTGCAGGAGGTGACTCTGCCCTGCCTGGAGCTTGGGCTGCTGTTGAGCACAGGGGTGTTCAAGGGATGTGGGCTCTGTCCAAGCCAGTCCTCTCTCAGGAACAACCTAGAAAATCAGTTTATGGTGCCCCATGGGTTTTATGGAGATGGTAGTGCTGAAAACGGCCGTTGATGTGCTGCTTCTGTTCATGCCGTTTCTGTTATTCATGCTGCAGGGAATGAGTCTCACCAATCTCTAATCCACTAATCAAGCGACATTTCTGTGGAGATGCACTCCTGCTCTTAAAGCCAGCTAGTTAGAGGTGGATATGTTGTGAAATGCGTTAAAGTTGAGTAAATGATGCATTTAGCTACATGGAGTTTATACATCATGAATGATTTATTAATTTATAAATACTCCAAACTCCACATACATATTCTTCTGGTTGTTTAGTTTCTTGTAATTTATTGGTTCATTATTATTTAATATGCAAGTTATGCCAGCCAAGAAGTTAAAAATATTTTTTCCATCTGCTTTGTTCACATTCCTCAAAGAGCAGAGGAAGCAGAGTCGAGGTACAGCCTCCCTGCACAGGGCTGGGATCCAGGGACATGTCTGTCTTCAGGTTCTTCCCACTCTCCAACCTTGGATCCCTGTTCCCACAGACTGAGACCGTTTCCTCCAGGCTGTCTCAGGCCATGGGGAAGCTGCTGAACACTGATGTAGTGGGGACTGGTGTGCTACCAAGTGACCAACCCAGCAACCCCTGCCCTGGACCACCTCTCCTCTTCGTGGGCCCTTCTGGCACCAGCCATTCTTTGTTCCTTTTTGGAGCTAATTAGTAAGCAGAAATGACTTCAGTTGAGATGGAGTCAAACTCTCATCCTGTTTAGGGGTGCAATTCACCCTTTGGAGATGGGTTGGGAGAACAGGACCCTTGTGTGAGAGGATTTATGGTGTTTCCTTTTCCTTGTAAGTCTTTGCTTTATGTCCATTAAGAAATGGTCAGGACTACCCAGAATCACCCAAGCACAAGTTAGGTGGTAAAAGCATGACAAAAAGTGCTCTGGCTAGGAAGGGTGGAGGGGAGAGGGCAAAGTTTGGACCCTGTGGCCCCTGGTGTGGTGTCCCTGGGCTCTGCCAGGAGGGGACAGTGCTGCTGTTGCTGCTGCAGCCAAGTGGAGAGGAACTGACACTGGCAATTCTTTCATGTACTGTTAGTGAACAGCCATCAGAAGACATTGACACTAACTGTGGGCCTTTTAAGAGTGTAATGTATTAGCAACTTGTCTCCTTGAAAGCTAATGACAAATGCCTTGTTTAAAAGGAAGATCAAAACATCAAGAAAAATTAGATTAAATGGTTATGAAACTCCCAGTGGAGGACGCATTTCTCAGAAGTATTCCCTGTTGAACCTTGGAAATCTGTAATTATTTCCCCTGCTTACTGCATTAGGGCTGGGGAAGTGTTTGCGTTGCTTCGGTGTGCAGCTGACTGCGCTCGGTGCGGCGCAGTGAGCCCTGGCCCGCGGTGGCCGGGAGGATTGGCTCTTGGTGCAGGGGACAGCGGGGTGGCACTTGGGCATCGGTGATGCAGGTGGCAGCTGGTGCTGGTAGAGGCTGGGAGTGGTGTGTGGTCTCTTGAGTAGCTTGGATCCCATCCACTGAAATGGCATTTTACATGGAACGTGAGGAACCACTGCATGGGCAGTGCCCGGGTCCTGCTCCATCCACGGAAATTGCTGTGGCCTTTTGCTGCCTCTGAGCAAAAAGCAGATTACCCCATAGTGCCTGGGAAAAGTATTGTCAATAAATAATGACTCAAAGATGGCAAAGCCCCATTGGGATGGTGTTTACAGAGGTCTAGGCTGCTCCTAACCAGAGCTGTCCAGATTTCTGCTCAGTGTGGTGCAGCGCTTGAGTCCACAGTAATGTTTGTCTGGATATAAATGCGATTGGTGTTTCATTTCAAAGTTGGCAGAGCACTAGCAAAGTTTACCAGAACTTCACCTTTTCTGAAGCAAAGGCAGTTAATATGTATGTTACAGACCTCATCCAAAGATGATAATTTACATATTTTTAAAAGAATTCCACTACTGACAGAGATCAGTTCCTATTTGTAGTGGCATGCAATTGAGAGTCCCAAGCCAAACCTCAGAGGACTTGACCTATCATCTTTCTGGTTAAGTCTTTCCATATTTAAAGTGTTCCTTTTTTAACAGGTTTGTAGCTTATTGCTGCAAGTAACTGCTGTGACAGTGTAGTTCCATACTGAGCTTTTACACAGAAGTCTGGTGGTGCAATGTGACGGCAAAGTCCTTTCCCTTGCAGAGGATGAGATGGGTGGGATGAGGG
This sequence comes from Todiramphus chloris collaris, assembly GCA_025345505.1. NCBI lineage: Eukaryota > Metazoa > Chordata > Aves > Coraciiformes > Alcedinidae > Todiramphus > Todiramphus chloris. The sequence goes on from JANVCC010000185.1 coordinate 631,565, forward strand.
TTTGCCTTGATGAGCGCTGTTGGTCTGCTCTGGGACAGGGCTGGAGAGATCTGAGAGGCAGGAGCTTTGTTTTGTTTGTAATCAAAGCCAGCTGAATTAGGCTCTTTCTCTCCTATTTCTATGTACCAATTTGAAGAGCTCAGATGAAGTGTTGCATTACACCAGCACCAATAAGTCACACTATCTATGTTGTGACACACAGAATGTTATTAATTGTCAATCACAAACCACCAGGCTTGTCAAGATGTTCTCTTCTGAACAGGCTGCTTTAGACCTGAAGTGATTTTTAATCAAATGTTAATAACACAGCATCTGTCAGTGGACCATTGGCATCATACAATAATAAAAAGTTAACATATGACATGGCAAATTCTAATGTTTTCATTTTTACTTCTTTCCAATTATCTGTGGAATTTCTGCCAGAATGAGAAGTGTGCTGACATTATTACATGCAAAACACACTGCTGAAAGATGAACATGTCTATTAAAGTCTGCGTTCCTCATCACACGAGCTCCCAAAAGCACCTTTTAATCTCCACTCTCAAAGCCTTGCTGCCAGAGCTCTCCTGTGCCCAGGAGCAGGGACTGCTGGTCACTGCTCATTGCCATGGGGCAACCCCTGCTCCCTTCCCCTCCTGTACCACCACTTCTAACTGTGAACAACCCAGGACCTGAAGCCACAGGTCCCCTCTTGGCTCCAGCAGCATCCTGGCTGAGTCCAAAGGGAGGCTGGTAGGAGCAGGGAAGGGCTTCCCATGCCTGACCCTTTGCTGTGGCCAGGGATGCTTTGAGGTGTTGTGGCAGCACCTCTGCCTCTCTATACTCCCCATAGGGCCCTGGATTCAGGTAAACATGTTGCCTGTGCCTACCCTGGTCTGTGGGGTATCTGGGCAGGGCTGGCGCGTGGGGACAAGGGCAGTTTTCCCTCCTGCCCTCAGCCACGGGGTCAGCAGGAGCTGGTGCAGGAGCTCCCCTGGCCTGGTGCCCGCTCGTGCCTTCTGCGGTGTGTTATTGGTGCTCATGCCTCAGCATCTTGAAGGGCTGTGCTTCCATCAGATATTACACCACAGGGCTTGCAGTGCTCCAGCCTTGCTCATTTGTGTGATCTCCTTGGCACTGTCTCTGCTGGAGGCTCCAAGCATCCAGCATTTGTGAAAGTTCGACTGTGGAAAGGGAGGGAGGAAAAAGGCAAGGCAGGGATGGAGGTGGAGGATGGAGATGCTGGGTGTGGAGCTGGGACCACCTGGCTGCCCGCAGCTGAGGGCCTGCTGGGGATGGCACTGTGGCCCAGCCCTTGCTAGCAGCAGCAGTCCTGCCAGGGTGTGTGGAGTTGAGAAAGCTTTGAAACCCTAACGAGAGAGCTCTGTATGGCAGGGAGCGTGATTATTATTAATGGTTTGTGTTACAGGATAAGCGGTGCATAACAGATCTGCTGCAATATCAAGTCTTCCATCAGAAATTCATCATTTTGAGGACTTTGTCAAAAGTAGGTTGTGTATGCAGTGTATACAAATCTGTATAAGCATAAAGCTATATGGAAGTCCCAAGCACCTGTATATTTAAAATACACTCAATTTCCTTTTCTAAATGCATTGTTTTCACTTGAATACTTCATAACATTCAATGGATTGCAGTTGCTTCGTCTATAGATTCAATTTGTGTCTCTGGACAGAGTTTGAATGGATTTATTATATTGAAATGCAATTTTGCAGACATAACCTTATATCTGACCCGTCATTACTTATAATGCTAAACTTTGATATGTTAATTCTGCCTTATGTTTTTATATATTTTACGACACTTGGCTTAAACATTTTTAATCTACATATTGGTTTATGTCCACCTAAATTATTGTTGCTTCCGGGGACAATGTGCACACAAGATCTGGCAATTCATTATGCTAGCCCCGCTTAAATGAATTTCAAAAATTTAATAAAGTTCTCCCCCTCCTTCCATTGTGTTCAAAAGCTTCAGCATAAACACCAGTCCAGTGTTATCAAATCACAGAAGAGGAATAAGGTTAACCTCAAACAGCCCAGCCATACCGCAGACCCAGAGAAATGTCACCTTTGATTAACGCTCCCCTCTAAAGCACCACGTGCTGCCTTCCCTCTGCCGCCGCTGCTCCCAGGGATATTGATTTGCTCCCAACCCCTCCCTCCTCCGCAGATCCATCCCAGGGTGCTGCTGCAGAGCAGCTGAAGCTCTGTGGCCATGATGCCAGGAGCACTGGGCCGGTACCCAGGGCTGAGTCAGCCCGGGAGGGGATGGATGGATGGATGCTGGTGGTGATCAGCCGCTGGTGCGAGGTGGCACTGCCGGCAGCCACCCTGTGCTGCGCCTTGGCCTCGGAGTGAGGATGCTGCTGCCACCTCTGCTGCCCGCGGGCTGCTGATGGCAGCAACTCCTCCCTTCCTGGCTGTTCAGAGCGCTCAGCAGTGCTGCAAGAGGAGCACCTGTGGGAGCTGGAGCTTGGAGGGGCACCCCAGGGCCATCCGCTGTGCTCAGCCTCGGCTCTGCTGGCATCGTCCAGCAGAGCCCGTGATATGCCATCCCCTGGCCGCGCCGTCCCCCTGCCCCTCACATCCCTCTGTCCCTTGGCCTTTTTTTCTGCAACAATGTCATGAATTTTTCATCCTTGATGAACTTCAAAGTCTTTTAATGACTCTTCATGAAAAAACAGAGGGGCCAAAAGTTGAGCAAAGGGAGATGATTAAAGGACCTTATTAAAAGCAACCTTGTAGAATTCTCCACATGAAAGAGAGCGCCATTATGAGGGCTTATCCTTATAAATGACACTTCGCTTTTGCGAACATGCCGAAACCTGATTAGAGTGACAAGCACTGAGTGATACTGCAAACCTGTTAATAACATGAAAATTAGAAGAGGCTCATGCAAAGAAGGGAGATTAATTTAGCCCGAGTACATCTCGCGCAAATTGCAAAGTTGTGAATATGTTCTCAGATAATGAGCCTTCGCAGTCATCAGCTCACTTGTCATTTTCTGTAATTAATGTTAAGGAAGACTCCTTCCTGATGGTTCGTATTACTCATATACCAAGAAAATTTCTTCAGAGAAATAATTTACATTTATTATCATCGGTCTGTTTGTGTGGTTTATTTCGCTGTGGAGTAATTTATTGCAGCACCGTTTCACTTGCCTTGATTAGTCGCTCGTCAGCCTGAAATGTAATTTTTTTTTTCCTGATGGCAACGTCTGAAAATTGACAGTGGTGCAATACTCTTTTTAATCTGAGGATGTGTTTTCTTAACTTGAATAAACTTTTGGGCTGGAAACTGGAGCTACTTCACAAGTTGAATTACTGTTAGAAACTCAAAGCGCTTTGCTAATTCATGTTCTCAGGCTGCGCGCCAGACTTGCCAGCGCTCTCCTGCGTACACTTGTCTATGTCTGTATACCACATACAAAATACTTTATTCCAAGAACGAGTGAGGTATTGGTTCCTCTCCTCAACCAGCCTGAAGTCGCGTGTAACATGGTCATTTCCTGTGCTCTCAGACTTTGGTTCGGATCTGAAGCAAACAAAAGCACTATCAAACCTTATCATCGTATTCCTTGGATTTCAGTTCTTATTTTTTGTTTGCTTTTACCAACTTCTTAGATTTTCCTTATCTCAAAAAGATATTTTTTCTGACAGATGCAACAGTTAAATTTTGCTGCATGTACCTTATAGTGCCACCCTCCCTGTACCCGTGCTTGTACCAGCCAGTGTGACGCACCGCAGGGAAGAGGGGTTTTGGCAAATTCCGGGTGAATATCAGGTGTTTCACTGAACTCATGCCGCTTTCCATTCTCTCCTCCCGGACAAGGCTCGCAGTCTGTCCTCTCTATCCCCATGGCTGTGGCCGCAGGGTGCGTTGGCTTGGCAGGAGCCGGGCAGCCCCGTGCCCTGTGTGGCTGCTCCAGCCGCCAGCCCCTCTCAGCTCTCCCGGCCCCGGGAGCCCTTTCTGGGTCTGAGGAGTAAAACTGCAAAAGCCTTCTCCTCCCAAACGACACAAACACATAAGCAGTTAAAGTGAATTACTGACCTCTGAGCTGCAAATGAACCAAACATTACTGATTAGGGTTTTTAGGCAGAGATAATGATTTTTTTTTTTTTTTATTGGAGGCCTTCATTCCGAACAAGCCTCACGGAACACTGTCTGTAGGCAGCGACTGCCTCTGCCAGTTAATGGTAATCCATATTTATAAAACTATAGTCCATCAAAGTGGTATGAATATTTTAAAAGCCATGGACAAATCAAATTGTCTTTGTCAAATTGCATGCTCTCCACATTGAATATATTTTATGATTCTTCCCCGTACAAGAATCAACGGGTTCCCTCCACTAGCTGAAAGCTGCCTGCCTAATTTTTGCTTCTGTAAACAGGCAAGACTCTCTGCTGTTTTAAAGAACTCAATGAGCTGTGGAGATTGACATTTAAGCCATAAAATTGTACTTTATTTGATGAAGTTAACAAATAATGTATGAAGTAGATTTATTTGATGTCTCTGTGAGAACTACTTGGTTCATCCTTATAGAAAGGAATTGACTATTTCTGAAGGACTTTTTAAAGATGGGGGCAAGGCACCGAAGAGCGAAAGGGTTGCTCGGGAAGATCACAAATTGGAGAAGGCGCTCGGGGGGCCCCTGGGCGCTGGCAGAGGCTGCACCACGCAGTGCCAGCATGCTGCTGTGGAAAGGAACAAACCCAGATGAGAGAAAGAGGACACGAATTGGGTTGTAATTCCTGGTGGGCATCCATCAAGCTTCTCTCAACCTCCACGTGATCACCACCTCCTATGACATCATTAGGCAGAAGCTCCTCCACGGCAGCAGCCCCTGCTGGGGGGAGCATCACGGGGCGTCCCCTCCAAGCCTCGCTGCTTGTTCTCCAGCCCCGCTACCTTAATGTGCATCGAAAGAGCAACGCCCCTGGGGCTGCAAATCGCACTGCGGACGGAGGCAGGTGCTGAACGTGGTGCACGTCAATGAGCCGAGTAGGGAGCTGCAAGGTAAAGCAGGAGTGCACGAGCGGGTACACAGCGGAATCCGGGTAGTGATGCTACTGCAGGTGTCAGCCCAGGAAATAAAATGCTGGTGTCGAGGCAGGCCTCACCTCTTCTGCCTGAGTTTAACGGCAAAAAGTTTTGCCACATCTATCTTGTGATGTCAGAGAGACAGGCTGATAGTGCAGAGACAGCTGAGACAGCGCTGGGTTTAGCAGACAAATAAATTTGAGAATCATCTGCATAGAAATGGAAAGCTACTCCATGCTGATGAATAATATAACCCAGTGGCAGCGTATAAACACAAAATAACAACGGGCCCAATATAGAGCCCTGGGGAACCTTGGAAACAACTTCACTAATGGAAGATGAAAAATCACCCATCGAAACAAAATGCTGTCTATTTGATAAATAAGATTTGAACCGACTGAGAGCAGTATCAGATAAGCCAGGCAAGATGCTCATGTGACGATCCAAGGGGATACCTTGAGTAGCAGCATCGAGTGACAAAGACCTAACAGCGTGAGAGCAGATCCCAAATTAGGGCTAAAATATGAGTCTGTTGGGGTCCCTCTTCCTGAATCAGGCTGTCCCAGCTGGGCTTGGATGCTTCCCACTCAGCTGGCCATGCCAAGCCATGGGAAAGGAGCCTGGTGTGGCTGGCACTGGCGGTGGTCCCAGCAGCAGGAGCCAGAGCCCCTCTGCCCTGGTGGCAGGGCTGCTGCAGGCGCAGGGCTGCCTGCCTGCACTGCTCCCACGAGCACTGTGGCAGCTCTGCTGGCCTTCGGCTGCGAGGGGCAAGGATGGAGCTGTGTCCAGAGGATCCCTGGGCTGTGGCCAGACCGTCGCTGCCTGAATAGCAGATGGGAGCTCACGTGCTGAGGAAGACAAACTTTCCCTTATCCTTGGTGCCTCTGCTGCTCTACAGGTTGGCTATTCCTGTGATACAGGCAGAAACATGGTGCTGGATCAGGGATCTCTCCTTTGCTCGTTCCTCTCCAGTTTTGTGTCAGTGCTAAATAATACAAAAGGCAGGTGAGAGGCCTCGAACTGCACAAGCAGCAAACAAAAGGCTCTGGGAAGCCTCTGCAGACGCTGCAGAGAATATCACTGCCAGTCTGAAGCATTCTGCTGAATGGTTAAGAGGAGAAGGAGTGACTGTGAGCTCCCGCTGCGGTCGCGAAGGGTTTGCTGGTTCCCCACGTCCCGCTGCTTGGTTCTGCTCACGCAGTCCTTGGGGCGTGTGGTGCCCGCTGTGTGCCATGCCAGCACTGCGCCCAGTGTTTATTTTCATGTCCCACAACAGGAATTATTACGTTGTAAAACATTTCCTGCAGGAAACAAAACGTTTGTCAATAACAAGTGGAATTTACCGAGAGGACAGTTCTGTCCGTTCTCGTGCAAGCACCAGTGGCTGCAGTAGATGATCTGAGAGAAGATCCTGCTGAAGCACTGTCACTATCCAGCAGCACCCGGGGGTGGCTTGTGCCACCATTCCAGGAGGAAAGGGACATTAGCACTGTCCCAAGAGCCTTGTCTCACCTGGGGGGCTTCAGGGCTGGAGTCTGGTCTTCAGGCTGCCAACAGCCAGGGCAGCCTCCCTTGAGGGTTTCGGTGTGCCTGGGCTGTATCCCTGGTAGCTCCACACAGGATCCTGGTAGCCCCAGGCCTCTCGGCAGAGCAGGAAATGCCCGTTGGCAGCTGTGACCCTGTGCGTTGGGAAGGGATGGAGATGGAGCTGAGGCCAAACCAGGCTCAGTGGAGTCACATCCTCACACCAGGGTGGTGTTTCATGAGCCTCCAGATCCTGCTATCTGCAGGACCCCATCCTGCACTTCATGCCTGGCATGGCTTTGGGGTGTTTTTAGTCTTTGCTGTAAAAAATGAGAGCTGCCAATTTGGACATGAAATAAGTCACTGGATGAGTCAAGCCCTCGGTGTTTTCCATTGCATCACGCCACCACGGTCCCTGGCCCAGCGAGGTGGACTGCTTATAAACAATTACATTGTTTGAAAATATATTAATAATCCTGTCAGATGCATTAACATTGCCCATTGGTTTTTAACAAATTGACACCTTTTTAGCTGAAAGAAATCCTTATTAGTTTTCATTTTGATGGCTTTTCCTGGAATAACTATAAATTATGTTTATTTCACATAATTCCTCCTGTCAGTAGTTATAAATAACTAGTTCATATGGAAATTATCATTCTGACCTGTATTTGCACGTACCTTAAACATCATGCTGCCGCGCTGAGGGGGTAATGAATTGCCCAAGATTTCACTGATGGACCTTTCTAATTTAAAGAGTGACTAAAAATGTATTTTTCAACAGTCTTCCTATCTTGGTTTTGACCACTTTAAATACCAATGGCTCTATTGTATCAGTCTGTTTTATACAGCATTTTTCATACAGTGTATCTCAAAGCACTTTACAGGGCAATTAATTACCTGGAGGAGAGTGACGGGATGCAGGCAGCGATGATGGCCATTATGCAGCCAGCAGCGTTCCCCACGCCACGCTCTGCATTTGCATGGCTGTCACTTAGTTTGTGGTGGTATTACTGGGAAGGGAGCGGGGCAGTGGGGTGGCAGAAGAGCTGGCATGGCCACCACCAATCTCCTGTCCCCGCCTCTCCATGGCGGGTGGTGCGGCTCGATGCCACGGAGGGACCGTCCTGGCGTGGGATGGGATGGGGTAGAGGGGGCTCAGCCCTTGGGTCCCTGGTGAGGTGGGGGGGGCTGCTGGGCAGGCCCAGGTCCCCCCATCCCTGACTCCTCATCAGGGCAAAGCCCACCAAAAGGATGCTCCCTGTTGGCAGGATGCAAATTCCTCTGTTGTTGGAGGAAAGCTGATGGTTTCCATTTTTCACTCAAACAAAGGAAACATTTTGAAACCTCCCTATACAATGAAAACAGCTCTTTGGTTTTGCTGGAATGCTGAAATCTTCCATCTTCCTGCAGGAGTGCAGCTTTTCCATGGGTACTGCAAGCATAGCAAATACAAGTCTATTTTTTTCATGGTAGTAGAGAACCCTCAACATCAAGATCTGTAATTTCGGTGTAAATACATTTGTTTTCAGCCTTAGTCACCTCATTGTTCAGTGACTTTCCTTCAGGGTTCTAAAACTAAAACAAAGAAAAAGACTATCTGAACAACAAAAATTGGATCTTTGCAGGAATACGGTGTAGCAACATTTAAGTATAGGCATAATATAACTAGAAATTATGTCGTAAGAATAATTCCTGACATTTTTAACCACCTTTAAAATAAATTTCTCACTTTAACAAAGCCAGTAACTTTGCATACTCACAAACAAAAGCCTGATCAAAACACTTTATGGTATATAAAAAATGTACGCTGAAATCTGTGCCTTCCCACTTCTTTCAGGTGCCCTTTCCTGCCACGGCAGCACCATTTAGCCAAGCTGCGTAAAATACACCCAATCAATATCAGCATCACTCAAATTTTAAAACATTGGAGGAGTTTCTTGAGATTTTTGTCCATATGTTTTCATTACAGTTGACTGGATAATTCATAACAAATTGTTTAGACAACACCATTCATCTGGTTTCTTCCCCCCCACATCTCCTGTCTACAAGTAGGCAATGTGATCCTTCATTCTTTTTTTTTTTAGCTCCAGTATTTCTCCAGAAAATAATTCTCTCTAAACCAAAAATGTTGTGGGCCTGATGATGAAGGCCAAGGATAACCTACATTTTATTAACTTGCTGTCTGGTTGTTAAAAGTTAGCTTGCTTTTGGGCACATATTGACCTGATGAAGAGACCGTGTCTCTGAAGGTTGTCTGCTCTGTCAACAGCACCATTTGGTTTAAGACTCTCCCTGCAGGGTTTGCTTTTTAGGAGTAAAAATTACATTTTTGCAAAGATGTGCACCATTCAAAATTTAATTTCAGAAAAGATGTCATTATTGAAGTTTAAATTATTCTTTATGAGTAAAGGGAACTCAAAAGCAGTGGAATCAAAGCAAACTTTGGGGTTCAAACCAAGAAACATTTTGTACCCCATTTGTCCAGGAGCCTTTCATCCCCTGCCATCCTCTCGAGGCTGGCTGTGGTGAGGTGCCGAGATCTTTCCAAGCAAAAATTGTCATAAAAACATCAGCAACTGACTGGTGGAGGGCAAGTCTGATTGTTTGCTGACTGACTCCATAAATGAGTTCATCGCGTGACAAGCCTTACGCTGTCGTAGCTGCAGAAGAGGCTAATTGCTCAGGAACAGGCCAGGGAAGCTGGAAGGAAGGGGAGGCTCGTGCCATGCTGAAGGTCACTGCTGACCTGGCTCGCAGCAGCAATCAATCAGGGTGGTTGGGAGCTCTGTGGAGAGCCTGGCACCGCAGAGCCTCCAGCCATGGCTGGAGTGGATGACTTAGGGATAGCTGCTGGGATGGCCGATTAGGCAAGGGTTCCGGCGCTGTGTTCCAGCAGTTAATTACGTAGCCAGAATGATGGGGGACATGGAGCTGCCAATGAGGTGACAGAGGGTGAAGCAGAGCCATCCAAGGCACCCTGGCTGTGCTCAGATGCCCGAGGGGAGGCCAGTGTGGTTGGGGGTTCCCCAGGGTGGCCGCAGAGCTCTGGGGCTCGCTGAGCTCCTGCATCCACGTTGGCCGCTGGCAGCCGAGGTGTGTGGGCTCAGCGTGCAGCAGCTCTGCCACCGGCCTGCTCTCTCTCCGAAGCACCAGCTGTTGTTTCATCTATCTCTGTGGCCAGCAATCTGCTACCTGAATTGATAGATATCATCCTCCTAAAAATAGCAACAGCAGATTTTAACCTGTCCATGGTAAGACAGTGGCATGGGTAATAAAAGAGTCCCGCAGAGCCCCAGCACGCCGAGCACGCAGCCCACGGCTCCTGCCCGGGGCAGCGGCCACACAGGCACCTTGTGCCCGGCACAGCGAGGCCAGGACAGTGGAGACCCCCCACCCCCTGCTGCACGAGGACCTTTGGGGTTCCCTCGTTTGCCAGGGGTTTGTCTGAGACCTCCGCAAAGCCAGGACTGCCAGGCTGCTGTTCTCCTGTCCCCCGCGTGCCTGGCACTTCCCGGCCCCGGTGCGGCTGCGCTCGCCAGGCAGGTGGTTGTGCCCAGGGAGTGCAGGTGGGAACTGGGGAGCTGGCAGTGCTCAGCTCCTGCGAACCAGGGGTTTGAACGGAAATCACAGGGCGATGGGTGGGCTCACTCAGCTCAGTCTATCCCCTCGCACACCAGCCTTGCCTCTAGCAACTGTTGAAGAAGTGGGAAATGTGAGAGACATGCTCCAGATAGTTTGGGGCAACTGTCAGGTGCTTCTGGGAACCTGCCTTCCCTTGCTCAGGGCACTCACAAACTCCTCTCCCAGAGCAAGCGGCTGGTTTAGTGGCCAGCAAAGGCCAGGTCGGGTGGAAACTCAACTCCGCTCTCAAGAGGCTGTGCCTCGGGTGCCTCTGGCACAAGCTGCCCCGAGGTGACCCGCTGCCCCCAGTGTGCCCGCTCGCCCTGAGCTGGCTCCCGCTCTGCGTGCAGAACGCTGTGGAAATCCACAGCAGGCAGGAAACAAAGGGATCCTGAACTTGGAGCCATATGGATTGCACGTATATACAATACACAATAAACAACACATCTTTCAGTCTGGGTCTGTTTGAAACCTTCCGACATATGTTCTGCTAACAGTTTAACAAATTGATTGCTAATGTTGCCCTGCTCTGAAATCTGGCGTAATGTGCAGGAGGGGAAAAAACACCAAAACAAAAGCATTCCTACCTCAACAGAAATTCACAAGAAAAGCTATTAGAAAAGGCTTCAGGATGCCTGACAGGAGAGAATTTCATGCCAATTTGTGTGCTCGTTGGAAAAATCATTTATTAAAAAGAAGATATACCTTCATGTTAGGGAGATGAGGGTGTAAAACTGAGCTGGGTCTCCCACTGCTTCAGCTCTATAACTCAAGTTATATTCATCAGAGGCATATATTTAAATCATAGCTTACTTTGCTTTGTGTTCTGAAATTTATTAGCCTACTACTTAAATGTTTTATTCATTAGGCCATGTAAATAATGCATGGTTGTTTCCATGGCAATTTAACCCCTTCTCTCCGGGGCGCCTGCAGATTTCCCATCTCGTGTGCCTGCTTAATTGCCATCAGCAGATTTGCCGTTTCCTTCGCGTTGAGGCCATGTCCATTTTTCTCCTTTTTGTGGCAAATTTGTTAGGTGGAAACTTTTCCATTGACAAATAAGATGTTCTCAGGCACAAAGAGGGATGGGAAGGAACCCTTTGCCAGGTCATTTAACAGAGTTTGGGCGTAGCGAATGTTCCCTGTCTCTGCTCTTCGCAGAGGTTCTGCTGCTCTGTTAGTCCCCATCCCGCAGCAGCAGCGGGTCCCAGCCTGATGTGGGTCCTCCTCCTCCTCCTGGGTTCCCAGGACACCCTGGGACAATGGTACCACAGGGAGAAAGCATCACTCTGCTCCAAGTGGGCGTGGGGAGGCTGGCACTGACCATGAGGCTCTTTGGCAGCGCCCAGGACCTGGCTTGCTGGGGGTGAGGGCTCTGGCCGAGGGGACCCCCAGCCTGGGCCCCCCTCGGGTTTCTCCCCAGGCAAGGCCAGTAGCAGTGCTTGGTCCCACAGCTACGGTGCTCTGGCCACATGGGTGCCGGTGATGGAGACACTGGTGCTGTTCTGTGGCCACCACCAGCTCCCCACACAGGGGAGGCAGGACCCCTCCTCCAGCGCGTTCTGCCCTCCAAAGTGTGTTAAACAGTTGGTTAGGATGCAGGTGTCTAATTTATGTGCTATTTAAAACTATTATACACACACCGCTCCGAGAACAATGTTTGTAGTCCCACCTTATTCCCTCTCCTTTAGCAGCAGGTAATGTTCCCCAACACACATTTCTGAAACACAAAAAAGAGCCCCCAGAGCCACTAACCAGGGAGGAAAGGCATAAAGTGTCCTGCTTCTGTGTCCTTTGGCTTTCATTACCCAGCTGTAACCTATCCTCTAAAACCTCTTACACTAAACAGGACATCCTCTTTGGTTTACAATGATAGAACTCCCCGTGGTTGTCTCTGGAGTGGTGCACTTGCAGTTTCACAGACCTCTTTATAGGCAGCAGTAACAGCTTGATTTAATTTACACTAGTAATACACTTGGAGCCTGTTCTTCCCCATCCCTCCACCTTTCCCCAGCCAGGCTGCCCCCAGGTTTGATCTGGGAAGTTTCTCCCGGGACCAGGAATGTTGCATCCCTGCATCTCTGCATCCCCACATCCCTGCATCCCCATGTCCCTGCTGCTCCCGCAGTGCTGCCACGCAGCTGGGACCTGCTGCCACTCTGCAGGCAGCATCTCTGAGCCACTGGCCCTGTGCTTAAGGAATAGGTGTCATCTGCCCAGTGTCAGCACAAGGAGCCCCAAGAGCAGCCTGTGTGGCTGCCCGCCCTCCCATCTGAACCAGAACCGGCAGGTGACAAAGTAAAGAGATTTGTGACCGTTTAAGAAAAAGGAATAGTATGTAAAATAATCTGCATGTGTTTGGACATAGTCTGAAACTAATTAGGTGTAATTCAGTAAAGACAAGCTCAGAGTAGTCCTACATGGAAGAGGAAAAATCAAACCCAAATGCAGAGTGTGGATTGCTGCTTGAGTCAGCAGAAGACAGGGAGGATCGAGGGTTTGCAGTAACCACTGCATCTGGCAGCAATGTGATTGCTACAGATCTCATGCTAGGATGCAGCGAGAACATATTCCACATTTCTAGCCGGAGAAAAAATTCCGCTTTACTCCTTCCAGGGGAGGGCTCAGCTTTCCCTTTTAGAGGGAAACAGAAAATGGAATTGAATCCAGAGGCAGTGCAAAACCAGCAGGTTTAGAAAAGGCAATGCATGATGGTAAACTGGTGTGGCCAGAATTACTCAGTGTAGAGCAGAGAAGCTCTGCCCATTAAGGTCTGTGAGTATGCAGAAGTTTGAGACAAAAAAGATAGCTGTCTTTTTTTTCTTGTATAAAGGGAAGGGCAGAAATACTGTGTTGATATTGCAGGAGGGAAAATCTAGGTGCGATAAGACAGCAACTTCCAAACCATAAGCAAGGCATACTCTGTCGCTGTTTATGCTGGGAGCGGAGAGATGCAGCAACATATAAATTCAGCAAGAGCAGGCAAAAGAAGCAACTTTATTAACTTACAACCCCATTTTATATACCCTAGCCCCATAGGGCGACTGGTCAGTGATCACCCATCTCCTAGGGTGAGTGTCTAAAGACCTACAGCACCTATTTTAAAATATTTTTCCAATGTACCATAAACAGAACTTAGCAAAACACCAGGTGTTGGTCTAGTTTACAAAACCGTCCTACTGTTTCTCATAACACGTGTGAGAAAGGCAGGATTCTCACCAAATATTGTGAGAACCTAGGAAAATTCCTCTGCTAGCAGCTTTTCAGCATCCACAATACTCCAGAGCAGATATCAGGCTATGGACAGACACTGGAGGATTTTATGGACTGGTTAGAGAAACATCTTCAGGGATCATCCACTACTCTGATCCTGCCCCACTGCAGAGAGATGGAGTAGGTGATCTCTGGAGGTCAGTTCCAGTCCCACATGCCTGTAATGCTTTGTGTAAAAATGATACTGCATGATCCTGGCTCAGGAAACAGCTACAAATGTCCTGCAGATGTGAAGGTGCACAAAGCAGGGGCCTTTCAGCCCTGCAGCTCAGCCGGGCCGTGTTGGACAGCCCTTGTTGCCCGGGGCAGCAGCAGCAGACGCACTGTGCTTCCTGGTGCTGCTCAGCTGGCAGGAGGAAGGAAGGAGGGAAAAGCCAGGGCTCGATCTCCGATTTGATCCGTTGTGCCACAGTGGCACCTTCACCCCCGAGATCCGGGCCCAGAACCACCTGTTGGTTTCTGCCACGGTGCAATGTCAGCCCACAAGGCAAACCTCCCCGAGCACGGGACAGCCACGGGCGCCTTGGACGTGCACGTGTGAGCTGCAGGCAGCGAGTAGATTTAGTCCCATTATTTCAGACCTGATTAAGTTCATTTTTAAAAGGTAACCATCCTACAAGAATCTTTTCCATGTAAAATACAGCCAGGAACCAGGTAGAGGTTAGGAGAGAGAAATCATTGAGCTCCACAGATCTGAATAGCTGAGATCAATCACCATGAGCCATGGAGATGAGATTTGGGACAACATCTCTGCACAGGCCTTCGGAGGCTTGTAGATCTGCCCAGCCGTGCTCTCGTCCGTGATGGATGGTAGGGGAGATCTGCTTTTCCTCAGAATTGGCTTTGACTTAATTCACTCTCGGCATGGAAGGAGGAAAACAAAGGATGAAGAATCAGATTTCCCATTTAGCACCTGGCTCTGCCATGGCCGAGCTCCTCCTGAGTACCGTGGCTCTGCCATGGCTGAGCTGCCGCAATGGCAGGCGTGACCTCTGTGGCACCGGTGCCCGTGACCCTGTGGGCAGGTAGGGGACTGGAGGGCAAGGGGCTGTCGGACCAGGGAGCTGCACCCACAGCCCGTCGGGCTGCATGGCACATGCTGAGCCGTGCCAGCCTGGCCTCTGCAAGGTACCAGCCTGCGGGGCCTTGCCCTGTCCCCTGGGGTACCCCAGGGAAACGGCTGTCCCTCGTCTCCAGCATCCCAAGTGTTTTCTCTCTTTATAGTCCCAGGAAGGAATCACACCCTGCAGTGCTCTCCTCCTCCACGGTGCCCACCAGAGCTGACAGGCTGCTGCTCCCATGGCCCAGCACCTGCTTTCTTCCTAACGCAGCCTGCGCAGAAACCTGTTTGTCTCTGTCTCTGCTTCCCTCCAGTTTTCCCTCCAGACTGATAGTTTTTGTTGCTCTTCTACAAACTCCCTTCTACCACCAGCACCATTGCTCAGTGCCACAGTGCTGGGGCGAGCTGGTACCGCAGGGGCTGAGAGCATCTGTAGATGCAGCACCAGTGTCGGTGTCCCTTTGGTGATGGCACCGGGCTGTCGCTTGTGCTGAGGGAGGCAGGCTGTGTGTCATCAGAAAGCCTGGTGAATTCATTGATCTTCCTGAGAACATCAATCTGTCTTTCTAATACTGCAATCAGGTGTCTCGCAGAATAATTTGCTGAGTGACAACACTCACAAAAACCTGTTCACTTCCCTTCTGGCTCCCCACGACCAGAAACATCCTTGACAGCGTTCGCTGGGTGCTCAGGGCCGGGGACCCTCCTGCCTCATTTCAAAGCTCCGAGGTTTAATGCTGGGGATGAGTTGTTGGCTTCCACTCCATATAGAATGGATCCTGAAAGGCACGGCCAGCAGAGAGGAGCTGTCGTGACAGCAGCCGATGCCACCTGCAACCAGCGCGAGGGTCCCGCTGCTGCTGGTGCAAGCGCTGGGCACGTTCCCGTGCTCGATGCTCGCATGAGCTGGCCTGCAGCCAGGCCCCCACGAAACATGGCAGGCTAAATACAACTACGGAAAAGTGCCAACTGCGTTTATTATATTGCGACGTCTGCTTCCGCAGTCTGTCATTTCCTTCCTCACCAGCTATTTTCTGTCGCAGAAAGCGTGTATTGAGTTTGCAGGACATAACAAATCTTGTGAAGCCTGGCTGCTGGGGCTGCTGCTAGCCAGGGAACTCCAGTGGCACACGGCATAATTCGTGTGATTCAGATGGAGGTATTTTATTAACGAGGCCGTGCTGATTGCCTGTTAAGTAGCTCTATGCTAATAACCCACTGCAGATGCCCTTCTCGGGGAGCCATGTTGTACTTCCACAGCTTGAGCACCCAAAGACACCATCTCCCCACTGTCATGGGCACCATGGAAGGCCCTGCAATGCTCCTCAAGCCACCACGGCATCAGGTTGAGCCTTTCATCACCCTTGGATCTGTCAGGAAAATGGAGCCGTTTGTTTCGTGCACTGCAATGTGCTGGGCTCAAGCTGGGAGGAGGCAGAGGAGCAGGAGTGTTGCTTCTCTGCTTTGGAAACACCCCCTGAATTCCCTGCCTGAGACGTGTGGTGACAGCATCGCTTTCTTCTGCTCCATCGTACCTGGTGATGGCACCTGGAGCCCACAGCAGGAGCTCGGAGCTGGTGTCCTCGTGTGAGCTGTACTTGGTTCCCTTCCTCTGCGGCAGGAGCCGAATCCCTCCCGAGGGATTTCATTGCTTGTGCCGGAGCAGAGCATCCGCTCCCCTGCTTCGTTAGGCTGTTTGCACCCACAGCTCCTTCGGATGCTGCTGACAGGTTTGCAATCCTCCTGCTTCGTACTAAATCAGCCTTGGGGAGGACATGAGAGGTGCTGTGTTTTCATGTGCAGCTGGTTCACACGGAATTACTTGGTGAAGCCTGTTCAGTGGTGCCGAAGGGAAGTGCAGTCCTTGGCTGGGGCTCCTGTGGAGCCTGTGTTGTGTCGCAGGTAGCTGGGCAATGCTGCCCGTGCCACTCACTGCCTGCAAGTCCTGGCCCTGGAGCCAGCACAGGGTGATTGTTCACATCTGGGTGCTGGACTCGACGGGAAGGCAGGCAAAGCATCACCTTCCTTGTAGCACTCACCCAAATGTCAGAGGCTCTGGTTTGTAATGAGGGCTAACAGACTCGCCCTGCATCCTCCCACGGAAGCTGGGTGCCTCGTGCCGCTCTGACACCAGACTTCAGCCACGGTCTCCCCAGAAAAGATCTCATAGCCCCTGATAGCCATGGGCCCTGTTCGCCCCGATGCCTGCCCAGGGCTGAGCCAGTGCCACTCTCGCCCCGCTGCCGTGCGTGCTCTGGCCCCTCTGCCATTGCCGCTGTGCTGGGACAGTGCCCAGCCCTGCGTGATGTGCCCTGCTGGGGAGGGGGGGACAGGACTTCCACCACCTCCGCTGTACCCAGGTCAGGCTGTGGGAGCCTTTCCTCTCCCACCACGCACCCTGGGGAGCAACTTGTCGCCAAACAATTCTTAGAGGGTTTTGAAAAACAAGCAGCTGTATAAAGGGTTAACAGTTTATTATATTTTTTCTGAGTGATTTTATCACTGTCATTAGAACATTCATTGAACTAAGTGAGAAATCCATCAAGACGTGACAGCAATGTGCAGACTAATGGCTGTTAGATGGTAATAATTTTTAATATGATTTTTATTTCACTTAATTTCATATGTGCTTGACAAAAGGTCCCATGTCACTAGGGAGCTGTGTGGAACTGGGAATACGCTGATGTGAAGGTCTATTAAACCAAGTGTTTGAAGTATTTTTAAGTCCCAACTTCAGAATTCCAGAGGAAACTCCAATATTTTAACCTTTTTTGGCAAGACGTCACTGAGACAGCAGGAATGCACAGAGTGCTCCACAGAGCGAGCAGCCTTGTGCGTACTCTGTGTTTCTCAGCTCAAACTCATTTCCCCAGGGCTTCTCTTAAATGCCTGATGCAAGGATTAGCTGACTGCTGCACCCTGGCAGCTCCTTTTGTCTGGAGGTCTGCACAGGTTTGGCGTGGGACAGGGCCAGGCTGGTGGAGGATGAGTCCCGCAGCCCCTGGGAGGCAGCTCTGCCCAGTGCCCGACCCTGTGCCTCTTCCTGCTGCAGCAAGTTGTAGAATTAAATGACTAAAAAAGTTTGTGATCAACAGCTGACAGGCACTGCTGCAAGTGAATAATTAATATTGCTGCCAATAAATCCCGTCATAGTCTCAAGGAACAGAAATAGGAGAGGCCACCAGTGAAGCTCCACGGTGTCATCCTCTAAAGCTGCACATCAGAGCTGCTGCGGCTGAGATCTGCACTCAGCTCCCTCCCGCAGCAGTCCTGGGAGAGCAGAACCACACGTCTTCTCCTGCACGTCTCAGCATGTCAGTATGTCGTGTGAGGTTAGGAATTTGGAGTAAACCCTGATTTCCAAAGAGGTCGTTCCCTTGACGGTGTTTTGCTGTCTAGTGAATATGGAGCCAGTCTTTTTTTCTCAGGCAGTTAATGCTGCCACCTGGTAAAGTCAGAACGTCCTTGGGCAGCTGAAGACAAACGCATGGCCTCACCCCCACCCCAGCCACCAGCACAGAAAGGTGAGACAACGAGTTTTCTAATGCACATAACGTCAGTCCAACTTCTCTCACCAACAGGAACATCAGAGGAGATTCCAGAGCAGAGGGAAATTGCTGAACCACATGCTGTTGAGGCATGGATGGTGCTAGTGCTGGAAACAACGCCAAACAAAAATAAATAAATAAAATTTAAAATTAAACAAAATAAAATAAATAACATTTCTAAAATAAGTAGAAAAAAAAATTTGGATTAGTGAAGGACTAAATTCCCACTCCAAGGAGCTGAGCACTGAATCCCCAAAGGGTTTTTTCATTAATTCACTTTTGTACCTGGCCCTGACATCCCTTCCAAGGATGAAGTGTCCCCTGGTCTCCCACAGGCTCCGCTGTGCTGGCCCCAGGAGCCCCACGGAGCCCGGACATCCTGGGAGGAGCAGTTCCCACAGCTGATGTGTTGGATCAGGAGCAGCAGGACCGGCCAGAGGACACGCGGTGGGGAGCCCGACAGTGCCACCCCCGTGCCCTGGAAAGGCCAAGCCCAGTGTGTCAGAGCTCAGGAGGATCCCAATTCATCTGCTTTCCTAAACATAATATTGCCTTGGCTGCTGAGAATTTAGCGAATCCTCTCATCCATCATCTTAATCCTGGACACCAGGATTCAAACCAGGGAGCACAGACCCAGGAAGACTTTTCCCCATAGATCCTGTTACAGTTAGCGCTGGGAGACCTGTGAGCACCTTACACAATGGCAGAGCCTCTCGGAATTAATTGCAAGAACTCCAAAATATGGCTGTGCCTTTAAATCGGAGGGCGGGTGTGTGTACGTGTGCACGCGTGCTTAAGTATATAATATATAATATTTGTAGTAAGAGTCAAGTATGGAAGCTATACATTCCCCTGATAAATGGGAAGCTTAATAGAAAACCCTGAGATAGATAGATTTTACACAATATGACACTGGTTTAAGGAAGCAATATCAACCATTGTTTAATGTAATAAAAAGCCAGAGGTGTAAGAAATGATGGTAATTCTATTGTAACTGAACTTGAAGATCCCTGTCATATATGAGTGTGAATGTGGCAGTTATTTTAGGTATGTTTGTAATCTTTGCAGGCGTTTTGTCAAGGAGGCACTGTGATATTAGTAAGAGTGCACAAAGGCTCGGCAATGGTGTCATGCACAATTAATGTCCCCAGGTAGCAACTCCATTAGTCTTATGAAGTGAGCTCACAAATGGGAATACTAATGGGGACGCGCCTTGGGGCATTTGCTGAGCTTACTGCTAGTTTATTTCATACCCTTTATGCTCAACACAAAATTTACCTAGCCTGGATTTAAAATGTGTCTCATTACACAGGCAGCATCCTTTTACTTCAGTGCTTCCCTTTTAACATGCAAGATTTGCAATTCTAATCGTATCAAAACCTGACTACTCTTGCTAAAAGGGAAAAAAAGGGGATAAATAAATGGAAAAAAATAATCTTACAATAAAGACTGTCTGGGGTTTTAATCTTCCCTGACAGGCTTTTTTTGTATGTACACACTGATGGCACATGTGTTCCCGTCGGTGGCTGTAGGGACTTGGAGCCCTGGGCCGCGCAGCCGGAGGGGCCCTCGCCCCCAGGCCGCAGGTTGGCATCCCTGCCAGGGGAAGATGCCACGGCCAGGCCCCGGCATCGCCCGAGCTGTGGCAGGGCAGCAGCCTCTGGCCTGGGGCTGCCTGGGAAGATGCTGAGCATCAGCGAGGCTGTTGTGGGTGGACAGGGAGGATTCAGATGGTGTCCAGGCAACCCTGCCTGGGGACAAAGCCACTGCCACCCTGAGGTGTGTGGCACAGGGGGGAGTCTTTGCTGTTACCTCTGCGAGCGCTGTGATTTCTGTCCTGCCAGTTGCCTTCCTGAGAGCTTGAGAGGAGTAATGCCCAAACCGTTAAAATGCTGTCACTTCCTACCTGCAGAAACCGAGCAACTAATTTATGTCAAAGAAAGCAAAGAAGCTTTACTGCAGATAGTCTGGAGGGATATCAGGAAGACGGGAGCAGCATCTCACCCCTCTCCATTTCCCTGCCTACCTACCCCGTCTCCTTGGCCTGGTCCACCCAGGCTGTCCCCATCCCTCTGCAAGCAGCCATTCTGGGTGGCCCGGGAGAGACTAATTCCCCAGGAGGTCTGTCCACCCGTTTGCAGGGAGGACACCCTGCAGAGCTCCTGGCTGAAATCACATCCCAGGGACCTTTACTGCTATCCTTGCTTCTAGAAAAGAAATGGAAATAGGGAGAAATAACAAGCTTTTTCTAAAAAATCCAGAGAATTTGGATTTAAGTCCCGCTCTGCCACACATCTGTGTGTTTACCCTTCCCCAGCATCCCGCTCTCTGCAGGGAAGGAAAGCATCCTGCTCCCTGCCCAGGGCCTCAGCAACCTCCCCTGCCCGCAGCACCCTCCTGGGATGGGGCACCTGGCAGAAAACTGCCAGGTCACCAAAGGCACCAGCGGAATGCCGCAAAACTTGCAGAGCAACAGACCCTGGCAGGGTCGGGATATTGAGCAAACTGTGACAGCTTAAAAACCCGCGCACCCAGATAGTCCGGAGTTGGAAACCCAGGCTCTGCAGCACCCCTGCTCGCCTGGGAAAACAGGCTCCACTCTCCGCACCGAACTGCCCCCAGCTCTGTTTCCAGTACCCAGCACCCCTGACCAACACCCTGAGCAGGAACTGCCCCCAGCTCTGTTTCCAGTACCCAGCACCCCTGACCAACACCCTGAGCAGAGCCAGCCGCAGCCGCAGCCTCCCCAGAGCCTCCTCAGCCGGGATGGCGCAGCCCGCAGCCGGGCCCAGCGCCAGCACTCCCAGCACCAAAATGCCAGATTTGCCCCGGACAGATTTATTCCCAAATCCTGACTCAATCACGGTATTGGATTTGTAATCACAGGCTCCAATTTTAGTGGAATAAATATACTAACAAAACTAATAGTTTGTTAGCTGCAAGGTAGGGACAATCAAAGTGTCTGAAGTGAAATACATGGCTCCTCAGGAGAAACCCCTACATGATAAAGACATTTAGAGTTTTATTTTTTAAAATAAATATATAGTGCGGTGTCAAGCTGCTTCCAGCTTGTTTCTGAGCGTGTGCTGCGTGCGTGTGTGCACCCGGTGGGGAGGGAGGGTTCGGAAAGTTCACCGGCGTGTAACTGTCTCCAGCCACTGCGCGAGCTGCACCGGGAGAGGACATAAACCAAAATGACTCCTCAGGAACCCAGAGGAGAAGCAGGAACTGTTTGGTGGAGAATTATAGCTATGGGTGAAATTAGATGTACTCAGAGCCCCAAGGCTGAGAGAAATAAAAAGCATTTTAAATGGAGTGTAGAATTCATATTCCTCAGTCACTTCCAATAAATAAATCCTTGACAATTTTTTCTGTAAACAGTGGTTACACTTTGCTCTATTGTCTCCATGTTGCCTATTCCAGATGGGAACGTGGGCTCTCCGCTCACCCGGTGCAGCCCGGGGCAGGGCAGTGGAGGGCTGGCAGGCTCTGCACTGAGGCTGCCACAGGGGCTGGGAGGCTCAGCGTGCAGGTCCAGGTCGTGGCATCAGGCACACGGCTCCCGCTGTGACCCGCACGTTTCAAACGCCTCCTAAAAGTCGGACTCGCCGTGACCTCCCCTTTCCCTTTGCATCCCTGGCACTGCCGGGCAGTGGACCTGCCTGGAGCTGCTTCATGTCGTGGAGCAGTTCTGCTGCAGCAGCTGCCCTGATGGGGCAGCCCTGGCAGGCAGCAGGGAGGGTGCCCAGCTCTGGTGCTGTGGCCTGTGGCATCGCCGGCTGCGGCACAGCCACCCTGGGGCAGCAGCGCCCTGTCCTCCTCAGGCAGGGAGAATCGTAAGGGCTGTGCCTTTGGCCATGCACAATCCCAGCGTTTCTGTCACTGGCACAGCACCGTCACTGGATGGGACCCCTTGGCACTTCCCGGGGCCTCTCCAGTCAGCTGGTCCGTGGGATCCTACAGAGCTTCCCTGCAGCAGGAGCACCACAAAGCCCCCCTGGCTGCTTACGAGGCAGCACATGCCACAAGGCCCCTCTCTCTGGCTGTTCAAATTTCCATTTCATGAACAAATGAAGCATTTTATACTTTATGACTTCCCCACGATGGCAGTCATCCCATTTCACCTGTCTGGGACAAGAGATGATGGAGGGAAATGAGAGCACCGGGCTATTGGCAGCCGGCGCTAAGCACGCAGGAGGACACTTTCACATTCACTTAACTTGCATCTTTTATTAAGAGGAATAATAACTCTTAGGGCAGTAATAATGGGTCTTCTCCGTGGGGCTGTCGAAAGAGGAGACAAGCTGGGCGCACCCGTGCACAGGATGGGGAGTGCCCAGCTGTGGTTTCACTGCTGCTGAGCCCCTCGTGCACATCTGGGCAGAGAGCGTGTGCAGCCCCACGCGCTCCTGGGGCCGGAGCTGCTGGTGTGGCCTCTGCCTGAGGGGCTGTGGCACTTGGAGAGGCACACAGTGATCTGCCATTGCCCTGGGAGTCTGTCTATGGGAGATCCCACGAGGCCGTGGTGGGCCCCCATCCCAGCCTGGCACTCGGCAGCTTGGGTGGCCCCAGGATGAAAAGCTCCCTGAGCCTCTCTGGGGGACACTTCAGCAGCGAGCGAGAAGCTGTAGCACAGGGTCACTCACGGAAACGCCGCGTCCTTGGGTCAATTGCAGGGAATTATGTCTTCAGACCCCGTTATCCGTCAGCAAACAAGCCCCTGGAGAGCCATTGCATGAGCAGCCAGGCTGGGAGCTCCAGGCTGGGGGGGTTCCTGGTCACTGCCACCGGTGTTTGCTGGCTCGTGGAGGAGGCTGGAGCAGCACAGTGCCGGTAAAACCTGCAGCCGCTGGAAAAATGCATTAAATGCTTTTCTGCTGATGGAAGCAGCTTTGCCAAGCCTGAAGTACTTTGTGAGAGGTGGCAAATCCAGGCACGCTGGTGATTTAAAGCTGAAACTCATCGCTCCAGTTTCTGTTTGGAGCAGTTAGACGCTATTCTCACCTGATTGAGAATAACTGATCTAGGCAGCTGAGGAGTTGTCAACAGTTGCAGAGAACTTTGATATTCAGTTTGACTTCAGAAAGTTTGGTAATCCTCACCTTCTTTTTGAGTGTTTGCCACTGGGAAAGTGTCTCACCCTGGGACATTCCCCTGACTGGACTATGGAAGGTCAGGGATCCCTGACAATTGATGTGATTATTTAGTAATTGCTGTTGTAACAACAGGACCAGGGGCTTGCAGCCAGGTTCCTTGTATCAGAAACTGCACAAACACAGGATCCGTTCCCCACAAAGCCCCGCAGCCTGCTGCAGAAAGAGGGTTTTGTGCAGCTAATATTATGGGGTCATTTCTGCTGCTCTTCGGAGGGTAACTAATACCGCAGCTCCAGCAGCAGGAACCTGAAGAGCAAACACAAACACAAGTAGTTCTAATGGGATCTTGGAAAAACAGCAGAACATGGAAACAGAGAGCATTCTTTCAGGTGTGCTTTCCTTCCTTTTCAGAAAAGAGATTTTAACATTCTCTAGTAATTTTAAAAGAGAATGAAAGCTTCTGCAATATGCTTATTAGACCATGACTAGCGAAAGGAGATGAAGAACTCAACATGCAGAGACAATGGATTCAGCCCCATGCTCAGTCATTTATTTTTGGCTAATTAAAAGTGTAAGATTTTTCTCTTTATTATGTACTGTTTGCCAAGTTCATTATTTGCTCACCCATAAATCATCTTCACTAGCCAAAGGTAAATTCTCTCTCCGTTGTGAGGCTGCCGTTAGTACGTGTCACAAACCCCACGTCCATGGAGCTGCTTCCTTCGCCGTGCTTGTGCCGGAGGAACTGCAGGACCTCTGAGACCTTGTTGATTCTGCAGGAATCAGAGGAAGAACATGAAAAACTCTGCTCTTTTCCCTGCTTTGTCCTGCACATCCCCAGCCTCTCTGAGTTAGCTTGATCTCTGTTAATTCTCCAGCACCCTACCCAAAGGATCGCCTGGTTCAGCAGCTTGCTCTCTGCCAGCTCTGCTGCCTGATTCACCGTGCGGTTGGAATCTCACATTCAGGTGCGATGGAAAGTGCTGTGGTGCCCAGGCTGGGAGAGGCTCATTCCAGAGCAGGAGTGAGCCATGGAGCAGAGGAGTTCCCTGGAGAGAGGGGTGGGAATGATGAGAAGACTCACCTCCACCTTGCGCTGGCTTCCAAGAAATCTACTCAGTAGCAAAACCCCAGGGAAGAAAAATGCCAGAGGAAATCTCTGCTAAAGCAGCAGAATTGCCTGGATCTTTCTCTGCAAACGACTCCCAGAAGCATCAGAAGAACCTTAAATCCTTAAAAAGCATTGGACAGCTGTCAGTCTGCAGAATTCCATGTTCTTCTCTCCTCCTTTCAGGTCTTGTTTTCCACAGAGCTGTTTATCATCACCTGGGATTCGAGAAGCAGGAGAGATGTGAAGAGCTTTTGCCTTCTGCAGTGAAGTCCCTATCTGGGAAACCCTGAGGAGCACTGCACCAGGAGTAGTGAGGAATATCTGGTTTGTCCATGTCACATCGTTCCTTGACACTGAAGCCTTCCTTTAGGCTGACATGGTGCCAATAAATTTACCAAACTTTTTGTAACTAGCAAGTTATTGAGTGTCACTTTAGTACAGTGTATGTGGAAAACGCATGGAAGGTGCCAAGAATGCTGCATAGTCTTTAACTATTACATTAAGCATCTGCTGCTGCCATTTATGGATCAGATAGCATTTTACTCTTGAGATATTTGATTTTATTACCTTCTAGGGAGAGAGCCAAACAAGTGTTCTTATTGATTTGCACATTAAATATATTAGTAATAAAACAACATCTCTGTAAACCAATTGTAAAATCAATATTAATTGGTACCAAAATATCACAAGTAGTTGAATTACAATTAAAGAGGGTAGCTTCAAAGTCTCCCTACCAATCCAGAGGTGATGCACACCAAATGAGAGAGGGCCACAAGATCTGAGCAGAACAACAGTGTTCAGAGCAATTAACAGCTGTTGCAAGTAAAATATGAAAAGATACTCAGATTCGTTTGAGGAGAGCAGGGGTTATTGAGATTCAGTTCATGGGTAGCATTTCACTTTGTCTGCATGGACACATGTTCAGCTGATTGAATCTTGTGGGAACAGATCCAAACCTTGCTTATGTCTTTTGTCTACAGGACAGCTCTTGGTTCTGCAGAGTCAATCTGGGCAGAGCTGTGGAGTTGTGGCTCTGATCCACTGCTGACAGGGTCCTAAAGCCCAAAACAGAGCCTAAAAAGCATGAAAGGTGCAAACAAAGAGCTGCTTGGAGAGAGCAGAGCCCAAGAAATGTCCTCTGCAGACAACAGTAAAATGCTCTTACCCAGGTGAATCGAGTCTGGGCATCTACCAGGGCAGCAGCACTTGGAGCTGGTGCCACGAGGGCCCAGCTGAGGCACTAAAGGTTTGGGACACCAGCTGGGCTGGAGACGGCAGATGATGGGCTGTGTCCTGGTCTTGGGAGAGGGCAAAGAAACACCTTCTGTGAACGTTAGAGGTGTTTTGTAATGAAGATGCAATGTTCAACATTCCTCTGCTGGGCAACCAGTACCTGTTTGATACCCACTATTTAATGGGCAGGTAAGGACAAGGCTCGGAGCAACATCTGCTTCTTGGTTCCTCCTGAGCAACACTGCTCACAGGCAGGGGCTTTTTCCTCCTCAGGACTGACATGCACATCGTGGCATGGGAGGTATTTGTAACTCAAGAAAAAAATTGTAAGTCTGCATTGGTTTTGATAGTTGTTATTAAAACCAAATCACTCTCCCCCCTGCAACATCTGACATTAGCCAGGCTGCTAACATAGCTCACCTTCTTTCCAGAGTTTGCTTTTCATTATAAATGCCAGTTCTTGGGAATAAAGAGTATGGACCTAAAGAGGTGTCTCTGCCTGCCTCTCCCAAAGCGGTAACTGCTGAGCACTTTCTCCTCCTGATGCTCGCGCTCCAGCCCGAGGTGCACAGGCAGCCGCTGTGTGCGCAGCAGGGATCCACACAGCATGGACACAGGTCTTCTGGGGGTCAGGCAAGCTCGCTGGAGTTCCCCTGGCTGCCACCGGTTGGGGATCTACTCCATGCTTTCTACGGCAGCAGGAAAACCCTGTCTGTCCAAACAGACGAATGCTTCCTTGGCACCCATAAGGCGTGGCTGGGTCTCCTCAGTGGCCTCGCCGCCTTGTTTGACTGGGTGCCATTCGTGGGTGAACACCAGCACCCACTGAACGCCACAGCCACCACGTGCCGCTCAACCTGCCCCCACGTCAGTGGGCACCTCCCAAGGCTGCCCTGATTCAGCTGCCCTGGCTGGGGAGGTACAAACATGTCTCCTTCTTGGCTGTCACCCCTTTTCGGCTGTCGCTCCCCATTTAGGAGACTCCTGAGACAGCCTTGTGTCCATCCCCATGTGCCCGCTGCCGCCCACGGGCACCCTCCGGGACGGATGGTCTTACAGCATCCAATGCAAACTGGTCACCTGAGCCCCCGCTCCAGCAACAGGGATTTGCCAGGTCTGGCTCAGCAACCTCTGAATATTAATTATCTGAACAAACTGTCCGCAAACAAGTTAGAGTCCGAAAACTCTTCTCAGAAATGATATGGTGAATAGTTATAA
>JANVCC010000185.1:663288-745788 GCA_025345505.1 Todiramphus chloris collaris
ACCAGTTTTATCATTCCGTTTTCCAAAGTGTATTTTCACATAATCCACAGAAATGTCTGCGACAAGAAAACTTTACAGAGAAGAGAGCTGTTCCCTGCAAGGCTGCTTAACTGGGGCAGGGGGAGGTGTGCTGGTGAGGACCTGCAGAAGGCCTCTCTCACCCTTCGTGAGGGGGGCTTCACGGGGCCGCTCTGCTGCAGCAGCACCAGTGCCTGGCAAGGGACACGCCAGGGCTGGGTGCCCACCTGAGCCAGCAGCGCCCACCCAGAGGCGACATCACCCCAGCACCTCAGCCCTCGCGCCCGTGTCGATGGTGCTCCCCGAGCATCCCGCATCCCACCGCCTCTCCCCGCAGCACCCTCGGTGCCAGGCAACCCCCGGCACCTCACCGGCTGAGGACCAGCTTTGGACCAGGGCTGCCCAGCATCCTCCAGTGGCCACCACCTTCCACACTGCGCAACCTTTAGCAGCTCTTTGCTAGGAATCACTTTCTAATGAGCACAACAAAGTGATAACAATTAATGAGGAAGCAAAGCATTTATTTCTGAGCCCTAATTAACATTATCCCAAGCATTCTCTCAATGCTCTTTTGATGTCATAAAGCATGCTGGAACTATAAATGAGCTGTTCTCCCATTAACACTGCCATGCCCCCATCCCCTCCCTCTGTTACCCAGACATTAACCAAACCACTACATCCACGGGAAGTTAAAGGCCGCATCTTTATTCACAACAAAACAAGATAAACAATCTGCAGGTGGATTTTGCCATAACGTCCCAGCATGGAGAAGGATTAGAATACAGCCACTGTGGCACTCGAAAGGGCAAGTGGCGCAGACACGCTCGCGGGCTCCTGTGCTGGGTGGTGGGGTTGTCCAGCTAGCCTGCAGAAGGGGGTCTCTACCACATGAAGTTCACTTGAACCCTGGTTTTGAGTGGAAAAATGGCTCTAGCCTCTGCCCAAGCCAAACCATGCCTGTGAGCGGGCAAAGCTGCAGAAGTCTGAACCCCACTGAGTTTGTGCCACGTGGAAATCTTCCTTCGTGTCCACCATACCCACCTCCCAGCTGCAGCCGTTGCTCTGGGTCCCGGTTGCTCTCCTGCTCTGCAGGGGCAGCCTGCCCAGGCCCCACGGGGCTCACAGCACCACACACCACACGCTGCTTCTGGGGCTTCATAAATCTCGGATGCGGTGCCTGTTGTCCCCTTCCCATGGAGTGCTGCATGATGTGTCCTACAGACTATGAAACGCACTCCTGCATTTAGCTTCAGGATTCAGGCAGGATCCCAACAACCTCCTGGATCCTTTTTTTTTAAAGCTTTTGTGTTACGCTGGCACCAGCACAATGTCCGGGGACGAGCCCTGCAGCCTGGGCGCAGGAAGGGATGCAGTCCTGTGTCACACAGCAAAGTGCCTCGGCAGCACCCGAGTTCATGTGCCCACTTCCATGGGTCTGCAGCGGCAAAATTGCACGTTCCTCTCAGGATAAGACGTGGAGATGCACAATTTCCTGCCCTACAGAATTCAAATCCACATCTGCTCCAGCACAACTTGCATTCGCCCTGCAAAAAGAAAACCTGCAGGTACGTGCCAGGCTGTTACACGGAGATCAAGTCACTGCCAAGACCGATTGTGTTCAAATACAGTATCTCCCAAGTATTTATCTGTTTTATGTGACTTATCAGGTGCCAGTGAAACCTCTGTTCTTGACGGGGTAATGCAGGCTTGAAGGCAAAAGAAACCCTCTGGCTTATACCACATCCGTTACTAATCCACCGAGACGCATCCCATCAATAATAATGCTGGAAAGGGAAGGAGATGTCTCGGCAGCTCCCCCTGCAACACGCTCAGGCTGCTGAGCTCCAGGTACTCTCAGGGCAGGAACTGGTGGACAATACTTCAGTGTGGGTGGGCAGAGCCTGTCCCATATGACATGGGAGCCCGTGCCCCAGAGAAGGGAGTCTTCTTGGGTCTGCTTGGACTCCTGGCTGCTTTTACAAACCACCCTCTCCCTGTGATTTTCCATGAGAGCTGCCACTTCGACTGTTCCCCCGGCACACCTTAGCGAGGAGCCGTGCTGCAGCAAGAAAGTGCCTCTTCCTCATTATTTGGCTTAAGACTGGCATAATATCAGCATTTTAATGTGCCTCTTCCCAGGAGGGAGAGGTGGGACAAGCCGTGCCTGCTGCTGTGTGAACCGGCATCGGCAGCCAGACCGGGAATGTGACGCAGCCGCGTGGTCTGGGGCTCAGTGCTGTGCTGGATGGGGGACAACCCCAGGGCTGCCCACAGCCCCCCCTTCCCGTGCTGACCCCCAAGGGAGCCCCGCATGCTGCTGGTGCCCATCAAACCTCACCGCCTGCGGCACAGAGGACTCCAGCACTCGGGCATTCAGGAAAATGCTTTAATTTTGCACGGATTGAGCAGGAAGGAGAAAATTGGTGATAATTCCTGTGCAAGGAAGACTCACAAGAGGAGCACATGAGAGGAACTGCCCCGTGTTCTCAGACACCTGGAAAGCAGGGGACGCCCGAGAGCTCCCTGTGCAAAACCAGCACCCTGCCCAAACTGTTTATCATTAACTCCCATTTAAAGGAAGGAAGCTGTGCAAACCATTAGGAAGATAATTGGTCTCTTCTCTGTATTTCAATAAAAGCAAGGGACAAAATACCATGTATGTGAAATAACTACTTTAGGATAACAGCACCCGTCACCTTGACAACTCGGTCAGAGGTCTCGGCGCGGCGGTGCCTGCTCAGTGAGGTGTGAGAAATAGAGGACGCCGGGGACAGGGGGAAGATACTTGTCTGACCAGCGGAGATGTGAGGACCACAACAGGCTGTTAGCTACAGGGTTTCTAAACAGAAAGCAGCTTTCACGAGGAAACGTTAGAAAAATAACCCCTGCAGAGCCGGCTGAGCTCCGTGGTGCTGATGCCGGCTTGGCCATGACACACGGTCGCAGGAGAGCCCAGAGCTTCTGCCAACAGAGAAACGGGGTGTTGAGCAGCACAGGGTGCCAGCATCCCAGACGGGCACTCGGCCAGTCCTGGAGCTGCGGGTTGCCCTCTGCTCCCCTGTTCAGCGACCACGCGAGTGCACGAAGCGCCTTGTTTTCCTGCCCCATTGCATCACCAGGGCCGGCTGCGTGTCGGGGCCGGGAGCAGCCCACGGGGCCGGGGCTCATCCGGGGCTGGTGGCCACAGGGGCTGGCCAGGAGCTGAGGCAAGGGGTGCCTGTGCAGGGCATGCAAGTCGCAGGGACACAGCTCCACCAAACACGCTCCCAAACACACCAACACGTAAAACAACATAATATTGAAAACAAAAGGTGACAACGTAACATACTAATATGAACAGACGTGAAATCAATGGGAATTTCTATTTAGGTAGGAAATCAATAGGAATTTCAAGGTAGGAAAAAAGGAAATTACTTACCTTTAATTTGAGCTCTCTTCAAGTCTGGTTCTCCATAGATCGGCGGCAGGGGCTCACGGGGCTCACGCAGGGCTGGGGTAGCAGAAGTGCTGCGTGGGCTGACGGCAGCGACACCTTCCCAGCCGCTCCGGCACCGTGCGTCGCTCCATCGAGGTCCCTGCCCTGCCCCGGGCTGCTGGAGACGGGCCCGTGGCCCGACCTGTCCCACAGCCCTGGGCATTGCTGCCTGGTGCACCCCAACAAGCACCCGGGGTGCCGCGAGGTTGCGAGGGGAACACCCGCAGTGACACGGGCAAGGCGGCTCAGGATTGCGCAGTGGCAGTGAGGAGCTTCAGGTTCTAGTGTCCCAACCCAGCAACGATGGCACTTCACTGGCAGCATTTGCAAATAGGCCATTCTTGGGTAGAAAAAGTCAACGCAAGGTGACTGGGATGTGGTAGTTCAGCCCTCACCCTGCAAGACAATCATGCAAATGGGGTCACTGGTCCATGCAGAGCCCTTCTGATTTCAGCATGCCTTGGCTGAGGCTCTGAGCTCTGGCTGTGTGATGCTTTCAGAAAGATGAGGGCCTCGGTTTGAGACCCTTTGAATTGAAAGATGTTATGGAAGTGAGAGATTATTATTATTTTGTTAAGAGGAGAGCTAGCTGCATCTCCCACTCTGCCCCCTCAGTGACTGAAAATTAAAACACTTCCTGAAGTAAGTATTAGTATTCCACAGAGGATCTTGAAATCACCTCCTGATGTGGTTGAAGGTGGAAACAATTTTAAGCCATTGTTTCCAAATATATTTGCATGCAGCAGCAAAGCCCGATGTACCAGCATTTTGCATTTCACTCATTCACAAGTGCTAAAATGGTCTGCTGCATTTTAATTTAAACATAATAGGAGGGAAGTAAGAGCTCTGGTAAAAAGTGGGTGACATTTGCTTCGCCAGGTGAATGCAGAGCCTAATATGCAGATGTATCTGTGGCTGTAGGAACAGAAGACAATGTGCCAGACCTCCCCGACTCCGTGGCTTTGGCTGCCCTGAGCTCTTTCATGGCATCCAAAGGTGCATTTCTCTTCCTCCCAGTTTGTATCAGCCTCCCCGCAGCCGAGCGATGCCTCCCTTGGCAGCCCACCCCACCAAAGGCAGAGCACAATAAGGGCAAAGTCCATCTGGCCCTGGATATTATTCCCGGGTTGTGTTTCCACTTTTCTGCAGTCCTGGGCTCCTTGAAATGCAGATTAACCCTAGGTATAATGGCAGTGGTTGGTATCATCAACAAGGGGAGCTATTTTCGACAGAATATGAACAAAAAATGAAAAATAACCATGTACAAAGGATTTTCTTGGCAGTTTACTCGGTCGTTTTGCCAAAAGGTCCATATGATGCTCTCTCCCACCACAGAGGTGTTAGAGACCTCCTGAGGGGATGGTTTCTGGCAAAGTGTTTAAAAAAAGAAAGCAGTAGTCAAGTGCAGGTTTGCAGTGCAGCCTGGCAGTTGTCCCAGCTTGGGCCTCTGTTCGACTGAAAACCAACAACAAATCAGCTCTACTTGCCGAGGACACTAAATTGAGGTGAGCACTGAATGAGCTAGCAACAGCAACAACAAAAATCCAAAGGATTTTATCATCTTTGTAGCAGAAGGGACATATGGTAAATAAAATTTAATGCTGCCAAATGGGGAGAGATGCACAATGACCTAAGAACCATAAAGCGAAGAGCAGCATGAATGGAAGTGAACCGGTGCAAGAGGGAGGATACTGAAGATAAGGGAACAACTGAAATCATTACAAAAGCCTCGAATGCATCCATGGATATTTACCGTGGCTGCAAAACAGCCACAGCTCTGGCAGAGCTGCTGTCTTTGCTGGGCTAGTGCCACAGAGAGATTCGCTCCTGCAGGCACTTATTGTTCCTGTCCCTTTGTTTCTCTCCCCGTACGGATCTCGGGAGCTCCCTTCATTCCTGACTCCTCTCTCCTGGGACTGGAAGAGCTGATCTGACCTGTTGTCTCCTCGGTAGAACAGGTCAGAGCTGAGCAGCTCTCCCTGTATGAAGGGCAGGAATTTCCCCAGATTTCATTGCCTTTCCAGCCCTCTCTGCTGGCTCCTTAACTCAGCCCAGTCTTTAACCCCCTCACTCTTCTGGGAGAGCAGGGCCACGTCCTGAGCCTGAATTGTGCTGGAGTTCGGAGACAGGTGCAAGGCTTGTGGGCTTCTTTCACCTTTAATGAAGAACACCTTTTTTTTCCCACCACAGAAACTGTAGCCACCTCACATTTCCCTTCAACACCACACTTGTGCCTAATTAAGCTCTATTAATACTAATGAACAGGCTCACCATAGCCCATCGCTTTAGTTCTTAATCTAATGCCATGTTGTGACACTTGTTCAATGATGATTTCAGCCCATGAATCAAATCATTGTGGTTCAGCCCACACGCCCAGCTCCCTTCTCACATGGGACCAGGGAGAAATCTGCTCCAGAAAACAGTAAAACTGGTTAAGGAGCTTTCAATTAAATGAAAAGTCAAACGTGAGGCCCTGCTGTCCCAGTGCTAAGCAGCAGCTGTGGGAAGGCTGGACACAGGTCCGGTGCCTCCCTGCTCCGTCCTCTCAGACCAAGTCCTGCCGCCATCAGCCAGCCCCGAGAGCCCGCAGACGGACCTGCAGACCCAAGGGCTTGGGCAGCACGTCAGAGGAAACGGGGCATGGGAAAGGAGCAAGGAGTAACTCTGTGAAGGAAGGTATCGTTAATGAGGAAGCCCCAACAGTCCCTTCTTTCTTTATTCTTCCCCTCCACTTCACAGAGACGAACGTAATCCATTAATCCTGGGAGCAGCAGTCGCTCCAGCGCTCTGAGAACCGGCTCCTGGGCTGAATGTTTTGTGCGAGATTTGTAAACTCTGAGAAATATTTCCCCTTCAGTCCCAGAGGTTTCATGGAAGCAAAAATGTCTTCTCTTCCTGATGTGTTCCCATTGCTTGTCACTTAGTTTTGTAGGGTGATGCATGATTTAATTCTCTCCATACCTGCAGACAATTTGCAAACTTTCTGTTTTCCTCGGTTACTGGTTTCCCCCGTTGCAATGGGCCATAAAGCATTGTGTCTGTGCTGGATGCCGGACCGTAACCTCCGCCTCTGCTCTCCTTTGATGCTGCTGAATTATTCAGGTGGGAGACTCCACTGAACTGCAAAGGCTCAAATAAGAAACATAAAAGTTAGAAACTCCTAGGTTTTAAGAAGTACTGGAAGTGAAAAAAATATTTCAGCCAGGTTGATTTATGTTTAAAATACCTAAATATACTGCAGCACTGATCGATTTGAATTGTGTTGTCATGCCGGTTGGCAGAAAGAGATGAGATTTTTCAATATGTTAAAGTGTAAATGTTGTTAAAAACACAGTATTAGAAGATTAAGATTCTGACCCTTTACGTTCCAATGATCGTAAAAATAAGACTTCCAGGCCATTAAAGAACAGCTTGCCGAGGCATTACACTGAATCACTCCACCACGAGGATGTTATAACCCTGTTCTAGCTTATTCATAGGCATCTGCTTATGTGGCATCTACATCAAACTGTGAATGCAAATGTAAGTCTGAGGGCTTGGATGTGCTTTAATAAACCCTGCCAGGTTCCCCCTCCTCACCTCTGAGCTCCAGGAGCCGTAGGACATCTGCAGACTCCGTGGCCACACAGCTACACCCCATCACAGCGCCTGTCCCAGGCCTTCCTGTCACAGCTTTTCCTCTTTCTTCATTCATCTTAAATTAACCTTGCTGTGTATTGGCTGCAGGGAGCAGTCAAAATCTGGGCAGCTCAACGGAGAAAGCCCATTGATTAAAGTTAATTAGGCCTTACATTTTAGAAGACTATAAGACAAGTAGCTGCTCTGCTGTGTATATGGAGCCGTGTCCCCTTACGCAGTCAGCGGACACAGCGTGGGGACCGCTGGGTCGCCTCGGGCACCGAGTCAGGGAAATGCTTTTTTTCATCTAAAAATGGAGGTGCTCAGGCTGGCCTGTGCCCCTCTCCCTCCCGAGGGGCTGCTGCTGGGTATGGAAAAGACACCCACAGCCCCAGCACCTTCCCAGGGCTGAGGACCTGCTTGCCCCCCTCCACTGAGTGCGGTGCAGGCTGGTCCCGGGAGCTGGGCACTGGGCTCGTCTGGCGCCAGGGAGAGCTGGAGATGGGCAGTGCTGGTGGCTGGAGACGGGCAGCCTCTGATCCTTCCAGCAGTGGCAATTATTTCATCTAATGGGAAGGATCCAAGCACTGCAACTTTTCAGAGAGATTTAATGTTTTATGACAGACCAAAATTGTGTAATGGAAAAGCCTGATTTTGTGTGTGGGAAGTCACTTAGAAATAAGATGTGTGCTGGTGCCTGGGGAGGCTGAGGCAGATGAGGACCCAACCTTCCCCCCAGCCACCCTCCTCCAACGGGACAGCACTTTGCACCCATCTCATCGCCAGCACCTCCGGGCGATGGCCTCACAGGGGATAGCAGGGATGCAGGATGGTTCTCCAGCCAGGCTGAACCCCCAGCACCCTCCTGAAGGACAGATGGGGTTCAACACAGAAACATGCAGATTCTGGCTCGTATTTGAGGCCTGTTTGAAATAGCAGTGAAGGTTATTGAAAACATAACCAAAGCTCCTCCTTATTTCATTAAATACAAATGTGAGTGGGGTCATCAGTTTTTATAGGGGCTCGTAAAGCATCCCTCTTGTTCAAATAGGCTATCAAATCAGCCAAGGCTTCTCTCTGCGAGGAGTGCAATAAAACCAGAGTTTCTTCTTTAAGAAACTCATCTCAACATCATAATAAAATAACCTTAAATAATACAGTATGGAACAGTTTTTCAATAACATAATTATAGGCTTCCATTTTTTTCCTGGCAGGTCATTTCTTGGTATCTATTTTGGATGCCATATTGCAGAAGAAGGGGGTAGGGAGGAAAGCACGGGAGGATTTTGAAGCATGTCCTCGGGTCACAGCAGATCACCTTGCCTCTCCTTTGTGCGACGCAGGCACGGAGAGGCCAGGAAAAGCCGGGCCGGCTGCTGCAGAGCCGGGACAGCAGTGGCGAGGGTGGGCTCTGCTCTGACCAGGCTTCCCCCAGGATGTGTCCACGTCTCTCAGCCCCAGAAGTCCTGTTGCGCATCTTCTTCTGAGCAAGCTGGCTAGCATCGTGGTGGTCAAGAGTTCAGATGATCTTGTGTTTGTGGAGAAAGGAGGAACACCCTTTGACAGTGCAAACGGTGACGGGGCAGCAGGAGCCGGTGTCATTCAAAGCCTTTGCAGTCATCCTGGTCCTCGCTTCTGGGTGATGGGAAGCCTGGGTCCTGCCCAGCGGATGCAGCATCCTCCTTTCTCCACCGCGGGAAAGCGCAGTTCCCGCAGGAGCATGCACGTTTTGCAGGCAGATCAAAGCATTTAGCGGTGTATCTGTTTGCTGCTTCCTTTTTTTATGTAATTGGTGGCTGACCTGCCTGTGCCATGGTGTGTCATTAGTCCCCCAGGAAACGATTGCTGGGCAGGGAGTGGGTGGGGTGGCCAAAGGGCAATGCAAATGGTGCTTGTGTTTCAGTCCTGCCAGGGAAAGGGGTTTTAACCCTGCGCTTATTTACCTAAGCTGTGCCTCCCCGTTACTTGGAGTAATGGTCTGGTGTTTAATGTACAGGTGTCCGTGGGGTGCTGCTAGTTCTGCTTGGGAATTCTGCCTTCAGGGAAGGTGTACTATTTTTTTGCATGCTTACATTTGAAGATTTATTCACAGATAATAATAGAAGTCTGCAAAATAGAAGTCTGAGCTACTTCAAGGCAACACACACACACAAAAATCAAACCAGGGTGATGTGATTTTAAAACCAACTCCTATACAAAAGTCACATGCCTGAGCATACGAACACCCACACACTGTCCCACACACTGCACATTCATGTCCAAAAATCAATCCACGTACATCATCTGCACATGTTTGTGGATAATACAAAGTTGCGTTTAAAAAAAAGAAAGAAAGAAAAGCCTCAAGTGGCAGAGCAGTTAAGGAACTCCTAGGTGTTTTTAATAACATTGATCAGGCCAAATGAAAAAAGCCAGAGCAGTGGGAGACAGGAGCAGCAGCAGATGCTGACATTCTATCACAGCAGACACATATTGACTAGCGCTCTGAACAAGTCACTCACTCATCAGCGGCCAGCCTGATTGAGTTGCCTGCAGCCAGTAAATGAGCCTTCCATCCACTGTGGGTCGAAATGAACTGCAATCTTTTCAGACCTCGTTGTTGGCCAAATGAGAGATTTAAAACCCCGGAGGACTCCAAATGAATTTACCAAGGAGCCACAGTGACTAACAAAGCTACAATACATCAGCGCGTGGGGCACTGGGTATTACACTTACTGCTCGGTGATCAGCGCCGGGTATTACACCGCTGCTCGGTGATCAGCCCGCGCGGAGAATGCAGAGGTAACCAGATTAACCAATGTGAGGTGTGTAAACCTTTTATGGTTTCTTTAAGGATTTAAAGATTTTGATGAGAAAACACTACAAGTTTCCCAGGGGAAATTTGCTATTATTGATTTAATGTTTGCTTGCATGCTACCTGTCAATTTTCCAAGAGCTTCAGCAACAAAATTCTTATTTGATATTTGACAGACCTCGTGCTAGTTTGCATGAGCAGAGCAGCGGTGTGCAGACAGCAAAGAGGAAAGAGAGGCAGGAGTGCCTCCTGCATACACCCTTTTAACCAAGACCTGACCTCAGGCTAAAACTAATTCCAGGACCAACTATCAGCTCCAAACTCTTCAGAGGATGTCCGGGGACAAAACAGACTGGCTGGATTTGTCAGTCAAATGAGGAAGTTTCAATTTAGTTTAGTGTCTGGTTTGATTCTAGGAGCATCTGGACAACACTTTTACTCATCTGGTTTAGTTGTAGGTAGTCCTGCAAGGAGCAAGGAGTTGGACTCAGTGATCTTTGTGGGTCCCTTCCAACTTGAGATATTCTATGATTCAGCATCCACACTCCTGCGGATGCCCGTGTGTGTGCGTTATAACAGGCTGTACCTGGTCATCATGGAAGAGGGGTTTAATTTACACAGACCCACATTAGAAAGTCCAGGTTTCTCGGGTCCATTCTGGCATCCTAGAAGCGTGTTTGGTGTACTGAAACTAGAAATGGGAGAGGAATATGCAACACTGTTGGGCTCAACCAGAGTCACCAGAGGACTTCCAAAGAGTCAAATGTTGAGCTTGATCTGAGTCCAGAGTAAAGAGTGTGGAGGGCATGGACCAAGAAATGAGTCTTCCCTCCCATGTTTCCTGTGGGTATGGAAAGCAGTTTCTCCGGGTTTCTCCAGCTTGAAGGACCCAGTGTACCTGGGAGGAAGGCAGAGCACTCTTTCTCCAGTGATCTGGAGATCAGTGCTGCTCCCCTGGGCAGCGATTATTCCATTGCCAACATTTTCATGGTAACAAATTGTTCACTGGCTGGGGAGACAAATGCAGTGCTCCTTCTCTCTTCCAGCTAATTCTTCCCCCCGTTCAGGTGCTGACCTGCTGTCTCCCTCACTCGAGGAAAGCACTGTCTGTAACAATGATTCAGGCCAAACTCCTCTCCCTGCTCTCCTGGTCGGTGCACTCCCAGCTCCACGCAGCTCTGTTGTTGGGTTACTTCATTCCAGCTGAACATAGTAAAATGGTTTGTCATCTTCATATTTTTTTTTGCTGCAGTGTCCTGGAGGAATATGCTCCAAAATGCCTTCAGCAAAAGCCTCTAATCTGGAAGAGTCATTTCTCCCTCTGCCTCTCGTGGTACAGGAGCAATGCAGTGGCTGCTGGCTGGAAAATTAGCCCAGGGAACTCTCTCCTCTGTCTGTCTCTCACCTCATTAGACTAGTGAGAAAATGTAATTGTAAGTCTCTGAGGCTTTCTCCTCGCAGGCTGGTAGGGGATTGTGCTTCACAAGGGCCAGTGGAGAGCAAACCCTGCACCCCAGCTGCTAGCACCTGAGCCAAGCGCTCCCACCGCAGCGGCACCTCGACCCGCAGCGCCCGCGCAGTTTCCATGCACGAGCAAAGAGCAGGTGGGTCCCCTGCACCCTGACCTGGCTGCCAACCCCACCCTGGAGCAGTGCCCCTGGGACAACCTCTGTGCTTAGGCAGGGATCCGCAGCCCAGCGTAGGTGCTGCAGGTGGAGGTGGCTGCAGGGAGGAGGGAGGACCTTCTGCAGCAGGAGTGTTAGTGAAGGGAGGACAAACCCTGGCTGGAGAAGCAGCAGAAAGAGCCACCTCGGCAGCGGGCTGGCTGTCCCTTTGTGCTGAGAGCTGCCTCGACCGTGAGCCTGGCCGTGCTACGGGCAGGGGCAGCCACGCTGGGCACTGCAGGGGACTGCGGCTCACTCTGCCCAGGCCAGCAGCAGACAGGGACCGCTGCTCCGGGGCAGTATGTTTGGGAGCTTCCCCCAGGGCAGTGGCAGCATGAGGATGGTCACACTCTGCGGTCTGGGAGCCTCCCTGGGAAACAGAGAGGTGCCCGGGTGCAGGGGAGAAAGGGAAAACCAGCATTGCTTATCTTGGTCACTGCCAGCTCCTCCGTGGCCAGAGGCTCCTGGTGCTGCCATGCTCCTCCCAGCACGGACAGCACTGGGGTTAGAGAGAGGGGTCTCAGAGCGACTCTCTGATACTGCCGCGTTCCTTACATCTCAGTCTGTGGTGCCCGTCCTGAGCTCCTCTGGTTGTTATGGTTGTATCTTCTTTTTCTGGGCTCTTCCACTCTAGATCGATTACCCCGCGTGCTTTACCCGCCCTGTGATTGTTCATCGCAAGCACCGAACGTTTGCTGGGAAGTAAAGCCACGAGTCCAAATAGAATGGAAAGTCTCTCCACGTGAAACCCAGGACAGAGAGGGATGTTATTTACACCAGACTCCTGACACGCGCACGTGTCTGTGTGTATTTGGCGAGGTTAACAAAGATTAATACACGGAGGCTGTTTTTGGTGTAGAATGGGAAATGCTGGGGCTGAGCCTCCCAACCACTTCAGAAATAACATGTCTGCCTTGTATTTTAAGGCAGGAAGCAACGCCTCAGCTGAAATCACTTAAACAAAAAGATTGCAGTGAGGGGCATAATGCAAGAAAGTAATAAGGTTTAAAACAGGTCAGAGCCCTTTCCCTGCTCCACTGCTCCTGAGTGAGATGCATTATTTAATGGTCTTTGGTCACCGCTGATATACTGTTGATGAAATAGATGATTTTGTTCAAAAGAGCATTAGAGAAGAAATATACAATAGTGCATTACATTCCGGCACAGTTCTCTCTCTGGTAAAAGCCGATAGATTGAAGGTTTTTCCTCTTGACAGGAAAGCAAAGCAGTTGAAATGAAAAGTCTTATGAAATGGCAAATACAAATGGCAATAATGCCACCATATTCAAAATTAAATTGTTGTAATTTTAGTTTCTGAGCATGGCAAAGTAATACAATATTCAGCACAGGCTTGGGGAGCAAAACCCTTTGGCAATAATGACACTACCTCATGAGCTAACTAAACAATCTTTTATAAAAATGTAGAGTCTGATGGGTCTCTCCATCAACCATAAGAGCTGGTGTGTTGTGGATACTCCAGACGTGGAGCGTATGGGCTGCAGTACAGTGCTTAACCTAGAGATGTCTCTCCTAAAAGAAAAAAATGCTTCGACTGTCCAAATACGTTGAATTAGAGATCAGATCAATGGCAGTCAGCAGCCAAACCTCAGTGGTATCCATGCAGAATAGCTCTCTCTCCATTTTTCGCTTTGGATGTTTATTTCCAGGCACGGCTGCAAGAGTTCAGCGCGGTGCCGGCTACGGTGCCACCCACTGCAGCCCCGTGGAGCACCCGCTGCGGCCAAGGAGCACGAAGCTGCGCACAGGGCTGGGTCGGGGCTGAACCTGCCCTGTCTTCTGCTCAGTGAGTTTGCTGCACAAGGAACCTCACAGTCCCTGCAGCAAATGGGCACGTGTCTGCCTTTCCCACTCTTCTTGCCTCTCCAAGCCACTGCAAATAGCTCCTGGTATTGAATCTTTGTATTGTGTCTGCACCATGTTTGAATAGCCTGCTGACCTTTCCAAGTAATGCCTCTTTTATAACCTTCATCTGCTGCTGGGGTTAGTGCTGTCCCTGTACTTTACAGACCAGGAATTCAGCGTGCGATGATAACATGGAGCCCAGCTTTTCAGCCGTGCAATTATTCTCTCTCCGTCCCTGTTTACGCTGTGACTTTCATCTCCGTTAAATGCTGCTATTTTCTTTTGCCAGGCCCTGGGAGAGACTTGAGTTTGCCCTCGACAGGTTCAAGTCTCTTCTGCCAACAGAAAGATATTACAATGCATATAAATAACGCGTCCGCCTTAACGCAGGGTTTCAGCTGTAGCGGACCCGGCCCCTTGTTGGAAACGACACAAGCAGGAGGGCACCGCAGGGGCGAGCCCAGCCCCGGGCAGGGGGCAGCTCTGGAGCACCTCTGCCCCTCCTCTGACACGGGGCAGCTCTGCAGCCTCGATGGCCTCTGCAGCAGACTGAGCCTGGATCTGTGGGATGTAGGACCTGGCTCTTGGGGAGGCAGCAGCAGGAACTGCAGAGCAGCGGGTGGACGCTCGCCCGCAGCAATAACCTGTCTGTGGGACACCCTGGAATGACCCAATGGGCGGAGGGGGCACCCAAAACAGGACGAACCCCGTCTCGTCCTCGCTGTTGCTGTATCCCCTGATGGTGCATCAGTAAAATCAGTAGCAACGTGATCAGCAAACCCCCCCACGCCAGCGAGGTCTGAGGTGTGATGCTGGGATCACCCTTGGTGGGTACCCCCGTGCCAGGCAGCCGGGCTCCACCGCAGACACACGAGCCATCCATTACATGGTAATGGGGGGAATGCAGCAAAAATGGCAGTGAGGGAAAGGAATACATCACTGGTAATTATCTCTAACCAGAAATCTCCTCCACTGCTCCAAGCCCCATCATTCCAGCCCTATTCTAATAAAGTGACACCTTTTTAATTATGGTAAGGACAAATCTGAAATTCCGGTAAGTAATTAGCATACATAATTTGCCATCTCTGACACAATGTGACTTTATCACAGGCTACCTCAGTGCAAGGAAGAAGTGCAAGGCAGCTGTATATCCTGTTTTAATTTTAGAGAAACCCAAACTGTCCATTTATTTTTATTACAATGTATTTCTCAAGTAGTTGAGTGGACAGCACCGAGAGTGCTCCGAGAGTGCAAATAAACAGCAGCAGCCTTGGAATGTTAAATTTAAGGGTTGTTTTCAAGAAGAGGACACTTAATTTAACAATAAACCATGTTTTTATGTACCTCCATGATACCCACTGTTACCGAGAGTAGAAGCGAGCTGGGCCCATTTTTAGGTGCACAGGACCCACTGAGCCATTTAGCCTGGTTTATTTTCAATGAAAAGGAAATGCCCATCAAACCGGAAAACACTCTCACATTGCAATCAAATTATTTATTTGCCCTTCCAAAGGCTGCTTCCAGTTTTATTGTCTTTCTCAGCTCTCCCCTGCTATTTGCATGTGTGCTCCAAGGGTGGTGCTTGGTCCTGGTAATGGGCAGAATATTAAAACCTGTAAACCGTGGTTACGAGGGATTTTTCTTAAAGAATCGTAATCTTTTGCAGCAGTTGACTCACAGTGTGGTAGGGTTCCTGGTTTCCCTGTGACTCCCAGGGCTAATATTCCTGCAGCTAATATATTTTTGAGAAATGTTTACTCTGAGCTAAATCATGAATATTTTAAAGTTGAGCCCTGCTGTCCAGTTGTGATTAGTCAGATAAGCTGCACGGGTTGGTTTCTCCTTGACGAGTGGGCAAGTGCTCCTCACCTAAGTGCTTGTTTATGAAGAGGAGCATTTGATATCTGATGTACTGAGACATGGAAAGTAAACTGTAATTCGGACACCATTCTGTAGGCGTTTGTCCATGGCCCAGCACAAAAATCCACCTTCCTTTGGGAGCTGCAGTGACCAAGAGAAAAGTGACTGTTTGGGAAGAGGGAAACAAAACCTCTCCAAAGGATTGAAAGCATGAACAAAGCTGAGCTGCTTCAGATTCTGAAATTCCAGCTGTCTGGTGCTCTTGTCAGAGACCAACATCTGTATTCTGAAAAGGAAGCAGGAGACCAGTGCCACCGGGGAGCGGGCACGGGGAGCAGGGTGGGTAGCATGCCCGTTGGCACACTGGTACCGGTCCGGCACTGGCGAGCGGGTCTGCTGGCAGGTGCTGGGTGGGAGCTGCTTCAGCGCCGATGCTGACACGAGGTTTGCAAACGTGGTCAGGCTTCACACGGGACCGAGCCCCGGTTCGTGCTGTCTGCAGGCATGGCAGGCAGAGTCAGACAAATAAATACAGGAGCTGCGCAGTGTGCGAGGTAGGAAAGGAGCTCTGCAAATAAGATAATGGGAGGCAGAAAGAGCTCTTCGTTCAGCAGGAGATTTGCCCTGCAGCCCACCACCACGCAGGCACGGCCGCTGCCGATAATGCCGCGTTACTCCGTGACTGTGACTATCCATCAAGATCTAGCAAAAAGAGCCATTTTGGTCTGGCAACATCTGTTTGCGTTAAGTTTGAAAGCCGGGATAAAACATTCCTCATAAATAATTAAGTCATCAGGGCACGCTCACAACAAGAGTGAATTGTCCTGTGATGTGGCCCCGGAGGATGGGCTGCTGCAAGGGCAAGGGGTCCCTGCCTGGGGAGAGGAGCCTGGGCAGCAGCGGCACTGGGGGGTCCCAGGGAGGCAGAGCCCAGCTCTGCTCCAGGACTGCCAGAGCGCTGGGCTCGCACCAGCACAGCGGCTTCAAGTGCAGTGACTTAAGCAGCCCTTTAGGACTGGTGGGACATTTCCCATGGACAGTTCTTCATTCAGCTAATGAGCACTTCGGGGGTGCACTAAAAACGGTCAGTTCCCGGGTTGATAATCTTTCGGGAGGTGGGCACATCATGGGCCTTTGCAGAGCAGAGGAACCTGATCTGGTCCTAAGCATGGTGGAGATTTCACTCCGAAATGAAACATTTTTAGAGTTTTCTTCACATCAGCAGTACGAGGGCAGGTGTTCTCCCCAAGACGGGACACTCAGTATTGCAGTTGTTGTGGCGGTGTTACCTGTCCTGTGTACAGCGTTGGCAGACACTCGGGGTGATGATACCTGAGCTGAGCACCGTGCTCGGTGCTCTGCGCCCATCCCTCGCACCCCTCACCTCGCCCAGCCCCTCCCGCAGCACGCCGGGCAGAGCCCACCGCAGCTCCGCCGCGCGACACGGGCTCCAGATTTGTCTCTTCTTGTCTGTGTTAGTGAGAGGGAGATGCATTAGAAAGGCAGGGGAAGCAGGTTCAGCACCAGCCCCTCTCTGCTTGAGGAGGAGCGATGGCTGCACCGATCGCCAGGAGGCAGGAGGATATAACCCTAATGTCTGCACCTCAGGACACGCCATGAAACCAGCACCTGCGCTGACACAGATCTGTTGTTTATCAATAACCTGACAAGCGTTTCCCCTGCAGCATGGAAACACCTACCCTGTAGGGCGGGTAACCGATGGGGTGGCCCCTGCCGGGTGCCCTGCCAGCCGTGCCAGCGGTGCCCGGCCCTTGCCGAGAGCTGCTGGGAGAGCCGCGGCAGCACGGAGAGAGCTGCTCAGCTCCCGGGGGAGCGGGTGGAGGGGCAGCGAACGAAAACAAATGGGGTGGGAGGGATGGGAAAAGTGCCACCATTTGATCTCGGCTGTTTGCAGCTCAGTGCTTCTTTTAGGGAGTTTTCCAGCATTTTATAACATAGAGAACTTTCACATGTAAAAACTGACATGAACAAAAGCAAAAGGTGGTGAATTTACCAAACACAAACACTTTCAGACTGACAAAAGCACAATTCTTTTTCTTTGTCCATCCCCAAATTCAATTTTTTATTTGACCCAAAGTGTTTTTTCCTAACTTCCTGGCTCTGAAGCCATCACGGCAGCACTTGCCAGTTCAGCCCCAACCTCCACCTCAGCGCTGCACAAAAGCGCATACAATCTCTCAGAGCCCCTTTGTGAGGGTTGTTATGTCCCCTCATTCCCACTGCCAGTGCCACCTCCACTCATCCCCCGTGTCCCGCCGGGCTG
This sequence comes from Todiramphus chloris collaris, assembly GCA_025345505.1. NCBI lineage: Eukaryota > Metazoa > Chordata > Aves > Coraciiformes > Alcedinidae > Todiramphus > Todiramphus chloris. The sequence continues at coordinate 680,865 of JANVCC010000185.1, forward strand.
GGGGCTCACGCGGCATTGCCTTCTGTCCAATACACACATGAATCAGCACTGCCTTAGAACTTCAAATTACATGTAGCTTTAGTTAATTAAATGTAAAATCATTGGAATAAAATTATCCTTTCATTAGAAATTAACTCACTGCTTAAGACTTCAATAATTACTTTTTTCTTCCCAAACCACATACAAAATGGTCAGTTAAACAGTATGCAGAAAAAAAATAGTTTAATGACTGCATAGCAATCAAGATTACTATTATTTAAGCACAAGCTATTAACATGTGCAATGAGGTATTAGCTAATAAATTATCTTTATAAAATTAAATTGTAATTTTATCACAAATTTTACAGAGGTTATGGTTTTTAATGGCTGTATTTAGTTGTGGCACTGAGCATGCCGCTTTCCCTCATTACTTCATTAACACTTTGCATTTATACTCTTTCTTATTATTATTTTAATCTAGGAACAGGCTTGTATGATTTATTTCTTGTCTCTGTGGGGAGCCACTTGGTCTCTGCCATTGCACAAGGGCCAGGCGTCCTGGGGACAGCTCCTGCCCTCGCTTTGCCTCCGTACCAAGATGCCACAGGGAATGGTCCCCAGCCTGGGGCCTCCGAGTCCCCCGGCCTGGGTGCCCCAGGGCTGGGCAGTGAGCCCCTCTTGGAGACCCTCGTGGTGCGGTTCATCCAGCTGCCGCACACTGGCACGCAGCTCCGAGATGGGGTCGCGTGGAGCCCCGTGCCCTCTGGCTCGCGCGTCCCCCCTCGCAGCATTTCCCGTGAGCTCACGGGGGGACGAGTCACGCGGGAGCTCGTGCTCGGGGGGAACGTGCCACCCTCTGCCCCACGGTGGGCACGGTCATGCCAACGCGGCGTGGCGAGAAGGGTCTGTCAGCGCAGGGCCCCACACCGCCCTGGGCCCCCAGCTTCTCTGCCCGGCCAGAGCCGAACCCCTGCTCCCGGGAGCTGTGCGGGGAGCGACGGCAGCCACGGCGCACGCCGGTTATAAACTTCCTCCGCCGGTGCCCGGCAGACAGATATCCTTGAGACTCACCTCCATCTCCCGCTCAGGTCACAGGGAGATTTAGAGATGGGGAGCTGTAGTTAAGGTCCAGATCTGCTATCTGAACTTGAGTGATGGAGGACACATTCCCGGGACATGTTTATTGTCACCCGGCGGCCCGCAATCCCGCTCTCACGGAGCCACCTCCATTCCCCGTATAATTCATGGTCTGACTCCGTGGTGGAGTGACTGATAAGGCCTTCACGCCGGGCTTGCCGGCCACATGTCTCAAGGAGACTCCAGAGGAGCTTCGGCACAATATAAATGTGGCTCCGTGTCAGCCTCAAACCCCTGGAAAATTCCCTGTCTCGAGAGTGCAGCATTTTAAGTAATAAAACCATAGAGAGATTACAACAAAATGTGACAGGAATTTATAGCCCTCTGCATGAACCTTTTACCTTAAGATGGAACAAAGTTGAGGGAAAAAAATTGCGTGGTTCACTTAGGTAACCTTTCCAACAAGCTCTCCTCAGCTCCTGGCCCCACATTCCTCTTGGCTGATTTAATAGATGGACAAAACCAGCCCTACAAGAGCAGGGAGCCGGGGAGGCACACGGCACGCCACGCTTTCTCCCTTTGACCCTCACCACGGCCCCTGCCTGGTGCAGGACGGGTCCGGAGCCAGGCTCCGGCCAGACCCCGAAGCTGGCCGTGTAACCCCAGCCCCTCGCTGCTCGCCACGGCCGGGATGCTGCTGGCAGCTGTGGAACCAGCCCGCAGCCAGGGCAGCCTTGCAGCCAGGGAGCACAGGGGTTTCTTTTGCCTTTTATTTTATTTTCACTTGAGAGACACCAAAAATCATACGGCATCTATAATTTCTAATGAAAATAAGGGCTAAACAAGGGCTCCTGTGCATATCCACATCCTGATGACACGGGCTATGCCTGTAAGTGCCGTGTCCCTTCGTACTGGGAGGTGTGTATTTTTATTGACCGTGAAAGGGTCATGTAGCATAGCTAAGCAGATTCCTGGCTCTCCCTGATACTGGATTTACTGCCACTTTCAGCAATAAAGAGCAGAATTAATCCTGAGTTTACTAATCCAAAGAGTAAACAATATCCAGTGGAGACACTCAGGCAAGATAAATGCAAGGGAGTTAAAAGCAACCGGAGTGAAATCATTCTGCTCCAAGCTAAGGAGTCATTTGAGGAGCATGGAGTCTCCAAATACTGTATTATCAAGTTGTTAATAAATGTTTCCGAAGTCTGTAATATTGAGAGGCTTTTGTTTCCAATTCATCACAATAGGGGATTTTATATATGAAGGATGCTCAGTGCTGGGCAGTAATTTCGTACCGTATGATCTGTCGGTTGAGGCAGCATTGTTCGGAAGGACTGATCACAGCTGCTGATACTACTGCAAGTCTTAAGAGACTTTTTCCCCTGCTATTTATGTAAAGCACTTAACTTTTTAAAACTCCCCGATAAGGCCCACGGAAACAAGTAAATTTTAAGACAGTTTCTCCTCAAATGTTCCAACGCTTTACAAATTATTTCCAGCCTCTTTGCAAAAGGCAGGGGAGATGCAGCACTGTGGCAGGGCCTCTGCACACACTGTCCCGTCCCACGGAGCGGGGACCGGGCGCGTTGGAGCGGCAGACACGTCACATCCACGAAGGGTCGCTGGCCCAGACTGGGCTGAGCCTGTGGCCAGGGAGTGATGCTCCATCCAAGGGCTTGGAGGTGCTCCCCGGAAAAATCCTGTCCATGCTGGAAAGCAGCAGCGTGAGATATTGCACACTCTCTCCTGTCGTTTTGTACAACCTGGGGCCAAACCTCAGAGGACAAATTAGAGTTAACTGTGCCAAAGGGTGCGTTTCTCTGTCGCGTGTTAAGGATGGATGCCAGAGCTGCGGGCAGCATGAGGCAGTGCTTGCACTGACAAAAAAGGGCAACCCCCCGCCAGAATAAAGGGAGAAGGGGACACACAACCCTGCAAGGTGCATGCTCCACGTTGTACAAAAGAGGATAAAATCATCATTCCCGTTGGTTCTGTAAACAGAGAGACTGTGCACTGAGTGTGGGAGTGAGGTCACGGTCCCACCCCAGGAACGCGCCGAGGCTCCTCCGAAGTGCAGGGGACAGAACTGCTGCCTGTTTAAATAACGTGTCAGCTTTTGTCTCCAGCGCAAACACCCCGCTACCTTCAACAGCACTGCATTCCCATACAGCATTTTTGTGCATATTTTATGTTATCTTGGGTCACTGCTGTGCTTGTTAAATAATTGAAGGCAGGGAGTGTGTTATTTACTGTCCATTTAGTGCACCAGACCCGTAGCTTCGCTGTGATTTTCAGTCTGGGAGGAGCCATGACACAGCCCTGGAGAACACTTGAGCAGCGTTAATTAGTGTGCCACAGCACAGACCTGCACCACTCCTATCATTGCCAACTCAGAAATAACGTTTGATTGTTAATTTTATTGGTTGATAAATTTAAAAAATATTAATTTCTAATTTCACAGACACTGGTGTGTAGCTACCAGGTATGTCAGAGTAAAGTCCTACCTTGGTCGCAGGGACCATTTTAATAGCAGCACCTACGTGCCTGCTCTGTGTGTAAACCAATGGCAGTCAGAGGAGAAGGCTGCCAGGGGGACCGGGGGATGCTGCGGAGCGTGGCCGCTCAGACTCAGGCTGGGCACACCGGGCGCTCTCGTCTGGAGGTCCGAGCGGGGTGACAGCTCGTGGCCCCCGCGCTCGGTCCCTGCGGGTGCCAGGCCCCCAGACCGGAAAGTTTTTGTGGCCTGACCAACATCTACAACTCCACTTTCATAATCAGGATCGTGAATGACTTCTTTTTGAACTTGAACTTGGCAGAAAATGGAAAGGGTGGGGCAAAAAATCCTGATGAATGGAAACTTCTTCCTATAGAAGAATGTTTTAATTTGTCACACTCGTACAAGAATAAGTTGGTTGGGTAAAGAAAAGAGTACAAATTATCAGCCCTTCAAAGCTTTCCCATTTAACCACTTTATTGCAATACAACTGCCCATAACATTTGCTTTTAAAGCCCATGATGCTGAGTGTAGTTATTACATTGCATACATAAAAGATGTTTACAATTTTTTATATATATGTAAAATGTTGATCCCCTGGGCCACATTGATTTGTGCTGGCTTCACGGCTGGCTTGGTGCGGGAATTTCCCAAAGAGATGTGATTAGGCTGCAGGGAACTTTCATTCTTTTTTCCCTTTTTAATCTCCTGCTTACCAATTTAAAGGGCCTGTCTCACATTCCATTTATGTCAACACTTCCAGGCGGTGCCGGGGTACCTGAGCTCGTGAGCGCTTGGCACACGCAGGATCACACGCTTCATTTTCACAGCGCATTCCGGCTGTGGATGAAGTTGGGCTGATTTATTAGTTCTTGGTTGTTTCTCTAGTAGAAAACCAAACTGGGACAAAGGTATTAATTAATGCCCTCCTGCAGCGGTGGAGGGATGGGCAGCGTGGGGACCAGGACTCTACGCAGCAGGGAAAGGGCCGGGGGGACAGAGCTGTGAGCTGTGTGCTGCAGTTTGTCCCCTCTTGGCAGCGATCTGTGCCGCTCTCTGGGACCAGTCTCATCTCACCACAGTGAGTGGCAGAGACCTCCCACCACCAACACCCCAGCAGAGGCACTGCCAGGGCAGGCACTGGCACCCTGTCCCCTGCGCTGCGAGGGACCCGTGAGTGGTGTGCTGGAAAGGGCCGCGCCTGCAGAGAATTCTGTAGAAAGTTCCCATTTTTGCAAAGCAACTGAAAGGACAAATAATTTCCCAGTAATTTGTTTTATAATGAGCAGCGGGTTGTAATTAAGATGGTATTCATTTTAAAGAAATTAACTGCTCTCCAGCAGAGAAGAAGAAAAGTGTTTTATAGTTTCAATCTCCAAACTTTGACAAGCTAATCTTTAGAGTGAAATAATAATGGGGAAAAATGTTGGAGACTTCTCATAAAAGCTCATGGAAAAATGAACAAACTCCAAGGAAATGCAAAGTATCCAAAGTTTGAATGAGGGGTCTGCGAGGGGGCTCTGGGCAGGTCTGGGTGGCAGAGGGAAGGTGACTGCGGGACGGTCTCCGGTCCAGCCCCGCGGGGGACCGTGTCCGTGCTCAGCTCAGCCCCAGCGTAGGGAAGTCCAGCAGCAACCCTGGGGACTGCAGCCCATGCACATAAATGAGAAGACAAATCTACCGTTTATTTACATCTTCGGTGTGTCTCAGCTTAGAGACGACTTGAGAGAAAACAAAAGGCTGCATATTTAAATATTCACCACATTTAAGAAAAAAAAATGAATACAAGGGCAACATTTGCACTGTTTTCCCTTTCTGGAAGAAGAGCAACAGGGTTTTTCTGTATATTATACATTTTTAAAAGACTCTAAGCGTAATCCAGAATATTAGACACTACTGAGCTTTGCACAGGTACCTGGCAAAATGGTTTAAACATTTATTAAATATAGAATGATAAAATACCTTGAAGATCACATCCAATCAACACTGTTTCTGCTGTGGAAAATCATGTCTCATTAATCTGTTAGAATACTTTGAACCTACCAATATATAAATGGATAAAAGAGAATATCTTGACATATTTTTAGACTTTCAAAAGGCTTTTAATGAGGTCTTCCCACAGGATTTCTTAGGAAACAAGATAAAAATGGGGGTAAGAGATACAGTAGTATTATGAATCAATAAGACGGACTAAGAGGAAGGAAAGAGAGGCGGTAGATATTTTATTAATCGATGTAAAGGGTCACTTGCAGCGTGCTACACGGTTACACACTCAATCTAATGACATTAATATATTAATTAGTGACCCGGAAAAGGAAAAAGTTGTATAGATGACTTAAATTCGGAAAAGACGGAAGAAATTCAGAGAAATTTGTCCCAGGCAGAAGAATGAATGACACGATAGCTAGTGAAGGCTGATGTTGATAAATATGAAGGTTCTAAAACTAAATTTATATAAGGAATGACATTGTCTGTGGGGTGGAGTGGTGCTCTGTGCAGAGGACACCACGAGAGGTCCAAGGCGAGCGCTGGTGGCCGGGCACAAGCTGTGGTGAGGGGAATCCCTGAACGTCTGGCAGCCAGAAGTGTTCTGCGTTACCAAAGAGGGGAGTGCTCTGGGCGAGGGGAGGCTGTGTCAGCGATGCTTGCACACTCCGGCTCCCAGTACGCGAGCCCGTACGCTGGCTGTACGAGCACCAGCACGGGCAATGCATCCACACGCTTCAGTATTCATAAAGCTCCATGCTGCACGTTCATTTCCCGGGTAGTTTCTCTTCCTGCAGCTCTGGAAATCCATTCCAGGCAGACAGCAGCGTTCGGGCTCCCAGTGGCGGCAGCGGTTGGGGTGTGGAGCGGTGATGCCGCATGGTCCCCGCGGGTGCAGTCCGGCAGGCCTGGCTTACCTCCACGGGTGCTTTACAGTAATCGGCTCCACTCTCAGTGCCTTCAAATTAGATCTCAGCACTTAAAAAAAGGTAAAAAGAGGAAAATCAATGCGCTCTCAGTGTGAACCTCGGGCCCACCCTGCTTGCAGAGTTGTCTGCGCTGCCCTTTCCTCGTGCCCTGACCATGCCCAGGGGGCAGGTCTGTCCGGGCACCAGCTCCTGCTGCAGTGAGGGGCTTGGGGCTGGGGTGCACATGGGGTCCGGGGGCTCAGCAGCTCTTTGGAGGCGCCTATGGAAAGAAAAGCTGCAGTGAGGGGCTGAGCACATGCCTGGGCTTCACTCTTCTAAACCAGCACGTCTGCCAAGGGGCACCAGCCCCGCTGTGCTCTGCAGCTCCTGCGCGACAGCCACGGGTGGCAGGGGCCGGTGGAAGGTGTGGGGGGACGGCAGCTCCGTGTCCTCCCGCAGCAAGGCCGTGGCCGTCCGGCCAGCACACGACAGCAGCACCCGCAGCGCACGGGAGGCAAACCCAGTGTCCCGCAGGGGCTCGCTGCGCTCGGAGAGCTCGGCAGCTTTTAATTGTCTTGTTAAATATAAATGGGCTGGTGATTTCTTAAAACTGGAAGAGCGTGGAAAGCCGTGGCGAGGAGGATACTACCAGTGGTATTTAAAAATTAAAATCTGCTGTAGCCAATCATGGCAGCGGCAGCATTTGTCCTTTGGAGTCTGACTTTGATAGTCACTCATGGATGCTATAAACACAGAAGCTACGCTTGCAGCTAAGCAATAAAGAGACTGGTGCATTTCTTTTTACTTTATACACCACTGTATTGATTTTGTAGTTTATTTTTTCTTGGAGGAGAAACTAAGGTATTGCGATTTCATTTAGGTACTGCATTATAATTTCCCCGATGATTTTGTCAAACGTTCCTGAAGGAGAACACCTTCTCACAGTGAGCAGGATTCAAAGACACAGAGCCGACTAATCCATACCTAATTGGATGAAATCGTTATGCACTTTCCCTCCTTTTGGAGGTTTTTTTCAGAGTTCTTGGTTCCTTGGGGATCCTAAAAGCCACTGAAGAGGTTATTATAGTATGTCCTCGGGGATGTTTAATACCCTAGCCCTGTTCAGACATGCAAATAATCTAATTCAAAAGCTTCCTAATTAGCAAGCCAGCTACAGTTCTGGATAAGGGGGGAGAGAGAGAGATCTAAAAGGACTGTGCTTTTTCCTTTTATAGGCTGCTATTGTGCAAAAGGCAGCATAATGGATAAAAAGTAATTGTTCTGATTTTAATTGCGATCCACTATTTATAGTTTTGTTCTGTCATCTGAATAATGAGGGGATTTTGCTCATGCAGCCTGCACTAAACACGCTGCAACTCCGTTTACACAGAATGCAGCGTGTGCCTGGTGTTTCCTCCTGGAAGCACAATCTTGCATAGCAGAGATGATCCAAGTAAAAGATGTTAAGCTCGTTAATGAATTAGCCATTTAATTAACATAATTAGGGATAATTATTTTCTTTTAATCTATTGCCAATTTTAGGACAATTAAACTAAACAATGGTGAAGCAGATCACTGAGGGTCCTGCACAATCCTCATCAACGCTCTTGCCTGAAGTAAACAGTTATTAAATGCTGGGGATGTGAAGGTGGAAGGACACGAGGGCAGGCTCCTGGCTCACCTCCACGGTGACCCCCCCTCTGTGGATGAGATCCCTCATCCCTACAAAAGGCTTCTCCTCCTGGGATGGGTGTCTGTGGGACCACTGCTCGGGTGCAGATCAGCCTTACCGAGGCAGAGCTTCCACCAGCCCCTCCGATGTCTGCTGTCCTAGGCTCTGCATCCAGGCTGCAAAGTCCAAGCAGACAGCAAATTCATAAGTATCTCTCCACTCAGCTGGATGAAGCCCCCAGATACCTGTACTCTTCACCAGCGACATGCGGGGAAACCCAAATTCGAGGCTGATGCCCAGATCCGCGTGTGGCAGGAACACCTGCAGCGCAGCAGCATCACTACGGCTGCCCTACGACTGCCGCAGCTCTGCGTGGAGCAGGAGCAGGACCCCCATCCCTGACGGCACCACTGGCAGCAGGAGCAGGGGGGCTGCAGGAGCCGCCTGTGCTTGGGGCAGGAGAGAAGGGGGGTTACTGCAAGGAGCTGGTGCTGCGCCTGGAGCAGCACAAGGGGAGAGCTTGACCCTGGTCTCATGCTGCCCAGTGCCACCACCTGGGTGCCCGAGCTGGTGCCCAGTGCCCCATGGGCTCCGCTGTCCTTCTGCAGCCTGGGAGATTTCCCGAGCAAGGTCAGTGAAGGGCTTGTATAATTCCTTCTGCCAAATACAAATATTTACTATGAGGCAACAAAGTATTTCTTTGGTGTTTGTTTTTATTCTCCTAATAGGAAAAAAACCCAAAACAAAACAAACCAGATGATCCCCTGCTCCTCCCCTCCTCTCCTCGAAAATCCCCAGACTTGCTGGAAACAGTAACATATGAACAAGTCTAGTGACCAAATATTTACAGGGTTTTTAAGTGGGTTGTATTAGGCAATTTACGTGAAGGTCTGCTATGACATCTGTCCATAGCGTACCTGAAGCTACCCAGCAGCTCCTGCTTTCCTCTAATGCTCTCTCAGGAGGGCTCTAAGTAGCCAAAATGAAAAAGATAAAAAATAGAAGTTTTAAAGCCTGAACCTACTCTACTGCCTGATAAAGCCCAAGTGCCAGGGTTTCTCAAAGCCTTCCTCTATCTGCCCGAGTCAGGGTGTGCAGTCAGCGGGCTGGAACGACACCGGGTGCCCTGGAAAGGCTGTGGCAGGGAGAAGGAGCAGGGGCAGGATGGATGGGCCTGACAATGCCATCGTTTGCCCACTGCCGAGTCTCATGTCCCACATTTTGGTTCTGAGCTCTGGTTTCCTGGGCTGCAGGACCAGTCCTGGGCTTTCTCTCCATGCCTCCCAAGCCCCTTTCACCGGCGACTCCCAGCACGGGGCTGGGGGAGGGTGGGTGGCTGCAGAACCTGCCTCCCTCACACCCCCTGCACCCCACACTGCTCTGGGCTGTCTGGAGCCGGTGACACCGAGGGGCAGTGACTTCTGGCCAAGTGCTGGGGCTTGCCAAGCCTGTCCCTCCAGGTGACGTGCACTCTGCTGCACGTGGCACTGCACGTCACTTCATTATCCTATTAGATTCCCACACAGCACCTGCTCAATTGGAGCCTCGTGTGCTAGCAATTAATATGTTATGCCCTGATTAATTAGCAGGGTTAATTATGATTGCTGTTGCTTAAACCTATGTAGAGAGAGATGGCATCGTGTTGCTGTGACTTGCAGTGCTGAGGATGCACCCCTGGGAACTGGGACCAGCCCGTATCAGCATCCGGCCGTCCCCGCGGGACGTGCGCTTGTTCCTGCAGTGCTGCAAGCCTGGGAGCTGCGTCCCTGCTCGCTCCAATTACTGCTTCCTTGAAGGGTGGCACCTCCCAGCTCCTTGGTGATGAAAACCAGCCCAACCAGTTGATCCCGCAGGCACTGGAGGGACGTGGCCTCTTCTGTACTTGACCACATTTTATGCAGTGTAACTTTAAAGGGAGTTATTTACAAGAGTGTAATCACCAAACTGATACCAACCTTGTCAGTCTTCTCTGGGATTTCCCAGTGCTCTGGATTTTCTCGCCAGTGTTCACAGGCAGCAGTGCCCACCCCTGGGAGCCACAGCTGGGTGGCACTGCATCTCGGAGTGGTCACAGCAGGACAAGGGCAGTGCGGCCGGGGAGCACCTGGGCAGGAATTGCTCCTCTCTGCAGCCACAAACGATGGGTGAGAAGAACAGGGCAGGCTCAAATACAGCAGAGCTGAGCAGCCCCAGTTTCCCATTAAGCTTTTGATTTGTCTGTGTGTGAAATAGTGAGACTTGGGGCCTTTTTGGCAGTTGTGAGTGAGAGATGACCACCCTTCTCATTGACTTATCCTTTTGAAGCTATCATCACTCATCTCTCTTGGGAAGAGAATGTGAGGCACTGGTAAATAATATAGGGTAGTGTATTTCTTTATCTCCCATAGTATGTTGTCTCCTACATGCTGTTCTGTTCTAACAACATCCATCAAGACAAATGCATACCTGAAAGCAGCCTCCCTCAAACCTCAGAAATCTTTTTCTGAGGTCACAAACTATACAGAAAAGACAAAGAAGAAACAAGAAGGAAATTGCACAAACAATTAAACATTTTTTTTCCAGAGACATAGAGGATTCCCCTTGTCTGCACAAGGCAAGCACCAAAATAAGAATGCCACATCTCAAACACAAGGCAATCTATTATTCTCAGAGCAGTAACATGATACATTATCAGCCACCTTATCCTAGCAAAATGTATCATTACCTGCACTTTCTGCACTTTCCAGATCAATCCACTTTAAAAATGTAGTAATATAGAAGGGTATTAGGTACTAGAAAACTCATTATGAAAATGGCGCACTCAAATTCTTTAAAGGTGATATTTCATAAAATATACTATGCCTAGCTCTTGGCTCAATCATTCTTTTTAATAGCTCCATAGCAGCCAGAAAATAAAGTATTCATGAAGATTGAAGAAGATGATCCCATGAACTTCAATTTAATTGGTGCAAATTAAAACGATCCATCTTTTCACGCTGCCCGTCTATCTCCAATCATCAGTGCACCGCACGTCCAGCACCCTGATTACAATTATCTTTTAATAGGAAAACTTGTCACTTTTTGTGTGATTTACATAAGCTTGCACAAACTTACTGGTATCATTTAGGGTTGGAATGTATGATTTTTTTTTTTTCATTTAAGTCCCCTGATATAGATGGGGGGGGGGGGGGGGGAGGGTTGGGGGGGCCCAGAGGTGAGGTGAGCTCTTGGCGGGGGGCTCTTTTACTGCACTTAAAGGCTGGACTTGTACGAGGAGAATGCCAGAAATCAGCCTTCAATACATCTTCATTCACCAGACCTCCCCCCAAAGAAGTGCTAATGCAGCCGGATTTCATGGTGTCTTTGCAATGACCATTGCAATTACAATACAAAAACCTAGATGACATTTTGACTTTTAATTAGGAGGGAAATGATGCTGGTCCCTGCTGATGGCTCTCTCTCTCCCTCCAACTGCTCCTAGCACTCCCGTCCTGAGAAGGTACCCTGCAGGGTTTAATAAGCCATCAAATCATAGTGGTGTGGGACGTATTCTCAAGAGTTCAAATAAAATTACCATAAATGCATGTTTACTGTGCCTGGCTTAGTGTCTGGGATCTGGCTGAGGGCCTCCAGCCAGGAGCAGCAAAAAGGACCCACAGTATTAATTATTGTTACTATCATTATTATTATTTTCTTTGTGATGGCCATGATCCAACAGCGAGGATGCTGAGGAATGATTCATTGCCTGAAGCCATTTATGTATAATATGTTTCAATTTCGTTTCCTTATCTTTGAAAGGCAACCGTCCTTATCACAGATGGCTTCCATGCCTTGAGATGTTGTGAGATTTAGCTGTGTCTTCTGAGGCTGGGTTTTTCTGTGCATTGAAATAATTGGCATTGTTTAGCTGTTGTCCGTGCGTTCCCCGACAGCGTCACCCCCAGACGAGAGGCGGGCAGCCCACAGGACGACAGACGCAACCCGTGCGCTCTTGGTGATCTCGCTGAACCCGCTCCCACCGCTGCTGGAGCACGTGGAGGGGCAGCTTTTAATAAGTGCTAATTTCCAGCTCCCTCTTGCCCGCAGCCGTGGGGAGCGCTGGGAGCGCCTCGCTGCAGAGCGCGGTGTGGGCCCTGCCGAGGTTATCAGCCCGAGAGTATTAAACTTTTTAGCACATCCACTGCAAAGCAATTTGGAGGACTCCTCTGCTGTCGGAGTTCAAATGAAACTCGTGGCTGATCTCATTAAGCACTTGTCTCATTTTGGTGCATGAATATTAAATAGGAATGTGTGTGAGCAGGACTCTACAGAAAGGAACATATTTCCTCTCAGCCCAGAGCTTGGCGCAGCTGCCAGCGCTGCTGGAGCAATGCCCCCGGGCTGCAGCCCTGCCTCCTGCGGGGGTGGGGAGGTGGCAGCGGGTGCAGGAGGTGGGGAGGTGGCAGTGGATGCAGGAGGTGGGGAGGTGGCAGTGGGTGCAGGAGGTGGGGAGGTGGCAGGGGATGCAGGAGGTGGGGAGGTGGCAGCGGGTGCAGGAGGTGGGGAGGTGGCAGTGGGTGCAGGAGGTGGGGAGGTGGCAGCGGGTGCAGGAGCTGGGGAGGTGGCAGGGGGTGCAGGAGCTGGGGAGGTGGCAGGGGGTGCAGGAGGTGGGGAGGTGGCAGGGGGTGCAGCCCGGCTCCCCTCCTGCCCGCACCGCAGGCCACCCCGCTCCCCCGAGCCGGGCACCCCCCGACACCGCTGCCCATGCAGCTGCCAGAGCTCTCCCCATCAGTCTTTTGTCACAGCAAACAGCGCCGGCCGCTGTGACCCAAGTAAACTCCAATCCACTTGATCTACCAGGGGAACGTGCAGCGCTGACCTGCCATAAATCCCCGGGGCGGCGGGAGCAGCGTCCGGCACCTCGTCCCTCCTGGCCCCGGGCTGCCGCCCACCTGCCGCGCTCCCCGGTAAGCAGGTAATCATGAGCTGCCACAGAAAGGTGACCCATTACCGTGATGGATTTGGTGTGAAAAACAAATGGACTGAGACCTGCGGATTGCTGTCCTTACTGCACCTTGGCCTTTTGTTCTGTCCTATCAATATCCGCACGGGGCCTCATTACACACCGCTCCCGTGCCGTGACGGGAGCGTGGGGTCAGCGCCACGCACTGCGCTCGGCCGCGCCAGTGGCCCTCACCCCGGGGCACGCCAGGGGGCACGCCAACCCCCCCCTCCCCACTGGGCACTGCCTGGGAGCCCCCCAGCCCTGTGGTGCCAAGAAAAAGAGCTGGGGGTCTCACAGCGCGCTCCTGCCCCGTGATCTGGTTTTATTCTGCTCTCCATCCACCCTGGGGCCCCGGGGCGGGTGGCAGGTTGTGGGGTTGCAGGAGCTCACCATGCCACACAACGCACACGAGGCCAAGTTCTGTGCTATTTGCTCAACATGGAAGATGAGAAGTTAAAAAAAGGGAAACGTTTTACACCATATGCCAATCCAGTAGCATAAACAATCCCATAATACATTAGCAATGCATTCGAGTGCTGCCGGGCAGACTTGCTCTTTCCTCTCAGCGAGGCTCAGGTCTCCGGATGGTGAATGGGCTCAGTCTCAGCACCACGAGCTGCGGGAGCTGAACCGAGCCCGGCACATGGCACAGCCCAAGCACCCCGGCTGCACTGGCAGCAGCACCCCAGGAGCCTGCAGCAGCCGCGGAGCAAGAGGTGTAGGGATGCCTGCCATCGCCGTGGGGAGGAGGAGGAGGAGGCGGGGAGGAGGGAGAGCCAGCAGAGCTGACCTTGAGGCTGCCTGAGGCTGACCCTGAAGCTGCAAGATTCTCCATTCTGTTCACAGGCACTGTCATCTCTCACCTTGCAGAGAGCGCTCTCCTTGCCCATTTATCATCACAAATGTTTCTATTTAGGCTTATTTGTTTGTACAGTTAAGCCCTGTTACATTTACACCAAGAAGAAGGACAAATTGTGATTTTATCCAATGTTAGATCGTATCACTCCTTGCTACAACATTCACAGCATTAATAAGGATAAAGGGAGACTTTGGAGAAATCCAATAATAGAGCACATGCGATAACGGCCCAGCGAAAGTGCTCTGGGGAGGGAGCGCGACTGCACAGCGGAGCCTCTGCCGCGGACCCTCCCTTTGTGCACACCTTGCATTGTCTCGCCAGGAAGGGGTTTCTGAAAGAACGACGCTACCGCAATTCCAGCCACGAGGTCCTGCTTGTTAACGGGCATTAGTCTGCCCACGGGAACCCTTCATTTCCTGAAAAATACCTGCCTTTTACACAAAGCACTGAAGGTTCCCAGCTCTTCCCACCAGGAACAGAAATGGGCCTTTTTAGTAAGGGTGGAATTGGTGGCAGAAATGTGCCAAACCAGTGGCACGCTGGGGAAAACAGAGCACAGGAAGGAAGAGAGCAGATCCCAGAGAGCAGGCTGGAGAGAGAGGATGTGAATCCATTGCTGAGCTCATGAGAGCAGCTCTTGAGTAAGAGGCCACTACCTCAAGCCCTGGGCATCCCCAGGAACCCCACAGCACTCACCACTGCCAGGCAAAGCTGTGCCCACTCTGCTGCTGTGTGCTGTGGAACCTACTGTCACCTTGGTCTCCATGAGAAAAGGACCAGGAAGAACCCGCGTGGATGTGTTGCCGTGCCCGTAGCAGCAGCCTCTTTGCCAGCACGCTCAAGCTCACAGCTGTCCAGCTGTAAGCTGCTCCTGGCCTAGGAAAACTCACTGTCCTACCATGCTCGTGTCAGGAGCACCATGCATTAGACACCAGAGCCCACCTGCACATCAGCCCAAACTCATACAAACGGAAAAGTTCCCTTGGGGATTGGCACCTTTTTCCAGTGGGAAGCCACAGTGGATGCAAAACTGTAATCAAAAAAAACCCCTTCCCTAACGCTGTGCTGCAAGAAGCACTTGCTCAGGCTGGTGTCCAGCTTCGGGGAGCAGCCAGGGCCGTGTCTCGGGCTTCCTCCTGCCTCCCCTCGGCAAAACGGGCAGCGGGGCACATCCTGCCAGCGGCCCCGGGGTCCCCTCAGCGGGCGGCTGTGCCGGAGCGTGCTGAGCTGGCTGTGCTTGCTAGCTCTGGCCTGGGAGTTCCTGCCTCAAACCAATCATCATTTATGTTATCCTTACCGAGGAGGGCACGGACCTTCAATCATTCTTCCTAGTTAGACACAATCATCAGCCAGATTTGTCTTGTTTAGCTGAAATACATACACAGTAACCACACAGCCCTGCAGATTGTCAGCGGATGGCTTCCTAATCCCGCACCGAGCCCCCTCAGTCCCTGCGTGGGTTTTTAAAGGGCCAGGTTTGGCTGGAAGTCTGCTCTCCTCCACGCCAACACACTTTCTAGGAAGGCAGCTGCTGCTTCAGAGCAACTCCAGCCATTTCCAGGCACAGCAGACTGTGCCAGCCCGCTGGCAGAGCACGGACCAAGCAACCTTTGCTGGCAGCCCTTGCAAAACGCTCGTTCCTCGTAACCAGATCCTAAGGCATTTCTAACCAGCACCCACGTTTCCTGCACGGGGCAGGGGAGGGTCCTCAGAGCACTCAGGGACAGTGGCCGTGGGGAGATGCGGAGGCCAAGTGGGTGAGTGAGCACAGTGAGACAGGGACGTGACTCCCAGCAGCCTGACTGGCGCTGCTGGGGTGGGCTGGCCGATGCCTCCTTGCCTGCTCGGTGTCACCTCAGCGCTGGCTGCTCCAGACACCCCTTGGCTACAGCCGGGTGCTGCTCACCATGGGCACACACCATGGGCACTCTCTGTGTTAATCTGTTCTCAGCTGCTTTGCTCCTGACCAGCCCTTACCGGACCGTCCGCATCCCCAGCGGGCAGGGGCACGGCGAAGGCAGCCCCCGTGGGCAGCGGGTGCTGTCGGGCGGCTGCGACAGCTCCTTCTCAATGCACATACACTTTCGGGGGGGGGTTTTATGATCAGCTTAAGATTTCTTTTGCATCTGCCAAGGAACTATTTTCACAAATAAGTATGTAAATCCTCTGTAAATGTATGCTAATTACTTATTTTAATTACAATGTAAATAAGTAATTACTGAATAATTTTAAAGTATTTACATGGGTGTTGTGTGATTTAAAAGCTAACTTGTTGGAAGTAGAAAAACTGTAAATTTTACAGTAATTATACCACAATTTATACGCTGTGGCCAAATACAATTTCCACGTGCTTCGTAAGAGATAAATAGATACGTAATTCCCCAGTAATTACTGCATAATAACAAAACTATTGCATGTTGATTTTTTCCTGTTCAGTGGAAAATGCCCCTACACTAAAGCAAATTCAGGTTGAGATTTTTCTCAAGGTTAATGAACACTCATCCACCCAATCCTCAGGAAGTTCTTAAGGAGAAGAAGAAAGGAAAATTCTGAAAGAGGTTTCTAAAGAGAGGGGAGGTATAAGAGGAAGAAAATTGATGCATGGAAGCGCAGGGAAAAGCCGGCTGCGGCACCCTCACCCCTTCTCCTATCGCTCGGTGCCCCGGCACCGGTGGCCCTGACTCTGCCAGATGTTTCTGCTGGGTCTGGTGGGTCTGTGCTGTGCCAAGGCTGCCAGGCGTGGGGCTCCAGGGAGCCCCCCCGGCTCCAGCCACCACCTCTCTCAGCTGCTGTTTCCTGCAAACGCCGGAGCAGAGCTCGGCAGGAAATTGGCAATCAAAAGGTGAGTATATAAACAGTTAAATTATATTTCCTGTGGGGTATTTTTTATTAATTTCATTGCAATAATATGTTAAACACCAGCACTGTGAAAATTAGTGTTAATGAACATTAAATGTGTTGGACGATTTAAATGGTGTGTATATATCACCCCTCTTATTATTGGGATTGGCCCAGTGGTAATATCCTTTTATCGATCCTCTGCCGTTCTCCTTGTCCCTGTCCCTGTGGAAGTGGTCATGAAGGACACTGTAAGCACACGGCTATCAGAGACATAATCTTTTAGCACTTTAATAACACAGTGAGCAGCCATCGCCTACCAGCCCTTAATAACTGTCTCCGTCAGCTCTTTAGAATTTGCAGATTGCAGAGTCCGTCTAAATCTTCCCTGAAAAGGCCAGGCGCATTAACAAGCCTACCTGGGCCCCGCCGCCGCGTCCTCCCGCGCCCCGGGCGGGCTCGCGCACGCCGCCTCCCCGGAATAGCCGCTCCACAGCCCATTTAGAGCCAGGAAGATACAGGGATCTATATATAGATTTTGTATTCCAGCTTGCGGAGCTCTGCCTCGTGCCCGTGCGTGCAGCTCGCCTCTAAGATCCGCTGTTAATTAGGTTTGCACCGTAGCACAGCTCGAACGGAGCAGGTGTGGGCGGGGGGTTGGCTGCCGTGGGCTCATTAGGGCCGAAGACAGATTTCTCCGCAGCGCACACGTGCACGGGGCTGCGTCGAGCCGCTCGGCACCGGAGGCTGCGGAGGCGAAGCGAGAGCCCGCAGCACGTGGACCTGTGCTGGCCGGCTTGGCCCCTGGTCCTGGCGCTGCCCCCAGAAGAGCCGCTCGCCATTGTGGGCTCTCCAGTGACCGAGCCAGGAGCGCTTCGGAACTCGGTGTCCCTGCAGCCTCCACCCCAGGGTCCCCCCTCTCTTCGTGATGCCACACGGCCACCCGCCTCTTCACGTGCCCGGCGTCGTTGGGCGGCACTGTGGCACCAGAGCCTCACTCAGGGCTCAGGGGCTCGTTCTCAGCGGCTCTGTATCTGGACAAGTCTTTTCTTTCCGGGCAGCAGGCAGCGGGTGACCCCGGACTGTGGAAAGCAAAGCGATGACTTTCCTCGTGGTCTCTTTCCCGATGCTCAGCAATACAACGCAAGTGCTTCAGGAGTGCAAATTAAACTCTCCTGCACGATGTCGTTGCACGGTGACGTGCTAATATTATCCCCATCGGGGAACCAAGATATTTTTATGCCTCTGCACTCATCTTACATCTAAGTTTTGCTAATAACTAGATTTGTGCAGCTGCGCAGCTTTAAAAGAGCAGGTTAAGGGGAAAATGGATATGTATTCAGTAACTCTGAGTACCTGGATTAAGCTGCTTTTTTTTTTTCCTCGCAGAACACTTAGCATTTCTATAGCCTCGCACATGTTCCAACCACGGGCCCCACTCAGTTGCGTTCCTGGTGGGATTATATCGCTATTCCAAAGGATTTTAAAAAATTAATGCTGAAACGGCTGTGAGATCAGTGGGATGTGAGCGTGCCGCCGCACACCGAACCCTCTCCACAGCTGGAATTGCTTTTATTGCAAAATGCACTCAGATATGAGCAAAGACAGAGCTTCAAAGCAGCGCACTTCCCCAAACTACGGTAGAGTTTCAAAGAATTTGTAAAATGTCCTTTCCAAGGAGATGGTGAGACACTTCCAAGCCTTTGGTCTGGAGTATAAAGGAGCTCAGGGTTTTTTGAGTAAGTGGTTATGAAAATGGTTAACATCTCAGTGAATCTTTGCTCCAAGCCTGTCCTCAGATACGAGGCTCCTAAAATTATCTGTACGGCTCTCGGTGCGTTACCTACCTGTTCATGACTCTGTACAGAGCTTAGGTGGGGGAAGCTTCAGCACAACCCTGCCCAGGCAAGGGCAGCTGGCAGCCGGCCCGCTCTCCGCAGGGACAGTGTTTTGCAGAGGCCACTTGGCAGCGCAGGCACTGTTTCTAATTGTATTTTTTCTAAATTTCTGCTTTATAAAGAATTCAATTTGTTTTATTGTTTGAGATTCATATCCAACGTTGCAGAGTAAATTTAATACACAGTGGTTACACTTTAAAGTGTTTTAGTTAATAAAATGCATAAAAAATAAATAGGAAAATCAATGCTTTTGTTAATATGCTGTCATTTTTACACATTTTAAAATTCATAGCAGCTCTTAAAGCATGCCACAAGTGTAGTGGGCTCTGCTTTGCTAAATAGCTGAAGATGCTGAGCAGACAAAATTATTCATCCAAAGTTCGGTTAGAAAGTTTAAGTTTCAAAATCCCCTGGTTTGCCCACGCAGAGGGGGTCTGGGGCTCCAGCAGCCTCCTGGCCCCCTCCAGGCAGGTGCGGGGCTGGGGTGGCCACGGGCACCCCAAAGCCCCTTCCCAGAAGGGATTCGCTGTCCCCCCCGGAGCCAGGAGGGGATGCGGGCAGCTCCCTGCCCCAGCCAGAGCCCTTCCCTGGCAGCTGGGCGAGACGCACCGAGGGTGGCACACGCCATGCACCCCGGGGTGCTGGCCACAGCCCCAGGCGCTCGTCCCGCGCTCAGCGCCGTGTCCCCAGAGCGGCTCTTCCCCGCGCCGGGGGCCCTGGCCTGGCCCTGCCTCTGCCAGGGCTCTGGGACTTGGCCCTGTACGCTCTCATTTGGTCTCCAGGTTTTCCGCAGCAGACTCAGCCCTGTAATTGCTTTACTGGGCCGTCCCATGGGACACGGTGTGGAGGCACTGAGCTGCAATCTATAACCCTCTTACAACGTTCAGATGCTTATTACTACGTCGGGCCTCTGTCTCGGACAAAAAATTTTGATGGCATTAGCCCTGTAGGTTTGTAGTTTGACATTTCTTCTGTCCGCAACGGGGAAATAAAATATTCTCTCGGAACACCGTGGGGACAATTAAAAGTGAATAAAACAGAAAATTTCAAACTTGGGTCATGGAAATCTACCCTGTGCATGGTTAAGATTCCCCTCCTAGAAAAATAACCGTGTGGACTCGAGCAATTAGAGAGGTAAACATCCTCCCGCGGTATGCAAACAGAAAGATCCGTGATGAGACAGAAAGCTGGAGTAGGAAATCCCATTTTCTTTGTGACTTTTTAAACCGCACAGTGTTAACAGCCACATGGAAAATCTTTCTCATTAACACCTAGGGCTCAAGGGAAATGTTGTCGACGAACGCCTTATTGCATATAACCCCAAACCCTTTAGGACCTTGAGACGCTCAGACGAACTGGAGTAATGACCTGGAAATAGTCCTCTGGGCCTGCTGCAATAATGATGTGGCTGGCTGTATTTTTTTAATATGAGGAAAGAGATTAAAGAAAATAACAGCCCTGCTTGACTCGTTCATTATTACTGAGGTGAAGTGACCACTAAGAAATGATGACAGAAACCTTGCTCACCAGTCACCGGGACCCAAATGGGGCTGCGGAGGTTTCAGACGCTGCCTGCCTGAAGGCAGCATAATAAATTCAGACATTATCTGATATGGATGTATCATAATGAAAAATAAATTTGCAAAACAGTCTGATATGAGTTAATCCATAAAGTATTTTATTACTTCATTTTCTTACATTGAATCCATCATGCATTTTTCTGGCAGCACATTTTTAATTACTTTTAATTTAAATATATGCATCCGATGCTCAGATTGGTTTTGACAATGGTAAATTTTTTTTTAGAAAAGAGCAATTACAGTTCCTCTCCACCCCCTGCTCTCCGCAGTCCTTCCCCTGCGGACAGCAGAGTGCTCCGGCAGCCCCGGCCTGGCACAGGGACGCTCCTGCTGGTCAGGATCTGGCCCCGAGCCCCGGCAAGGCTGGTGGAGGTGGCGCTGGGTGCCCAGGCCTCCTTCCCCTTTGCTGCCATCTTGCTTAGGAGCTACGGAAATGCCTCATCCTGTAGATCGGCTCCAGTGCGTGGTTCCTCCAGACCAATGGGGCTGCTCCCTCCACGTGCTGCTCCGGACCCCCGAGCTCTGGCACCGCAGCCTCGGCACTGGGCAAGGGTTAAGGGACGGAACAGCCACGCTCGGCACATTCATTACTACTGATGCAAAAATGACCATTAAGGAATCATGACAGAGACCCTGCTCATTTGTGGCTGGGACAAAGCGCAGCTGCCCGGGGCTGCCTAATGAAATCTGAAACCATCACATTTATTTGTCATATGGGTGTAACACATTTGCTGAGCCCTCTAATAAATGTAATAATCCAAATATTCCTCCAGTTCTTTTAGAAGAAATACATTTATTGCCTGTGAAGCCTCCTAATAACGTTTCTTAATCGTTTCCCCACATGCCACTCTCCCTGGCCATGCTGGGAGAAGGTGGTGGCCACCAAGAGCCAAAGTCCCAACTCTCCTCTGGAGTCAGCAGAGGAGCTGAGCTGGGAGGGGCTCCCGGCATGGCACTGGCATCTGGCACAAAGCTGTGGCTTTGTCCACATACTTTAATCTCAGAGAGACTTTTCTATTTCTGGCAAATCCAGTGGGATCCATATTTTGTGCCAGCATGTGTTGCCCACACCAATGAATGGGGAGCAGGGGTGCAGTGTGCTGGGACAGGAGCCCCTGGCAGCCCCTGCAGAAGGGGAGAGCCCACCATGGAGCTCCCAGTCTCACCCATGCCAGCAGCAGCCACGAGTGCCGCTGCCCACGGGGTCTCTGCCGCGCCGTCCTGGCTGCCCGTGGGACACCATGGATGCCAGGGGCCGCAATGTGCTCTTGTGTTGTGCTGTGTGACAGTGCTGTGCCATGCTACACAGTACTGTGCCATGCACTACCATGCCACGCCACGCCACACCATGCCATGCCAGCTGCTTGCTTTGCCCATGCCAAAGGCTGTGCCAAGTACTGTCTCCTGCCTGGCAGGAGCTACATCATCCCGCCTGTCCCCTTCCTTCCCAGGCTGGTTAGCCGTGACCCAGCGCAGAGGGCACGTGCCACATCTGGCCCAGGCCTCTGTAAACAATTAAGCCATGTTTTGTGCCAGCTGTTCACTAGCAATGGCAGAATGGTGCCCAGAAGCTCTCCTGTGGGCCCTGTGTGAGGCCAGCGGGTCACTACCAGCATCTCCCGAGCGCTGCTGCAGTGACACGAGGCTGAGGCTGTCCCCGAGCCCAGCCCTGGCACAGTTCGTTGCCCTAGAAGGTCGTGGTTCATTCAGGGATCAGCACTGGCCCTTCATGCCCCCCGAGCCTGGGACGGGGCTGCCAAGGGAGCAAATGAGCAGCAGACACTTTCCCCAGCCTGGTTTCTGAGCTGTTTTGCACAGGAAAGCTTCCAGACAGAGCCACACATCTCCCTGTGCCACCAGTTCTCTCTGGCACTTCAGAGGCAGTTGAGCATCAGCCTTTGGTACCTCTGCAAAATACTCCAAAATTCAAAGATCCCCTGTAGTCCCTTCCCACAACCCGAGGCTTTTCCTGCTGCTGTGCCGGGGCTGGCCATGCCGGTGGCAGGGGGCAGATCCCGGTGTTAGCAGAGTGTGAGCTGGCATTTCACACACCGCCACGCCAAACAGAACTTTGATATGCTAAGCAAATATTGAACTTTATTGGTTTAATTTAATTAAAATTTATTAACCTTTTATTAAACATAAACCCTCATTAAAATTCTCATTCCTGTCTCCTACAACAGCACAGCCATATTCTCATTTCCAAGCTCATTAAATATCACCCAAAGACAGCCTATTTCTTGAGTGCTGATTGTTGATAAACTATAATATTAACCCAGGCATGTCCCAGAGACTTTGGAAAGAAGACGAAATGAAATCCAAACATGAGCCCTGGTGCCACTGTTTGGAAACAAAACCTAAAAGAGAAACAAAACCTAAAAGAGAAACAAAACCTAAAAGAGAAACAAAGGGCTGGCCTCAGCCACAGCAATGGCACAGGGCCATGTGCTTGTGCAGCCGGGCTTGGGGATGCCACCCAGACATGGCACCGTCTCCCATGGAGCAGCGTGGGGCTTGGTGCCTGCATGGCAGAGGCTTCACCTTCAGCTCATCTCTGTCTGATGGCAGCGCTCAGCCCTGCTGCCACCCACCCCGTCCTGCCCCGGGTCCACCCAGGCTGCCCGGCTCACCAGCGGGTCCCATGGCCAGGATGGCCCTTGGCAGTGCCCAGCAGGGCCAGTAGCAGGGCTGGCTCCCATGACACTTGGCAAAGGCACCCGGCACAACGGGAGAGCCTCCCCAGAGGTGAGGAGCTGATCCCCTGCCCTGTGCCCCCAGCATGAAGCTGCTTCCCACAGACAGCACCAACCCAGCAGTGATTTTGGAGACACGGCTGCCATGGTGCCACGCTCTGCGTGGTGAGTGGGTGTCCTGGCACAAAGCGTGACACATGTCTGCTCAACACCTTTCTGCCCCTGCTCCAGAGATCAGTGAGGGGACCCTCTGGACCCAATCTGAACCGGTGGATCCCAGTGCCCGGCGGGGACAGCCCAGCCCTGGTGTGCCACGGGAGAGGCCGTTGGGGCAGCTGCCATCGTGGCCCTGGCAGGAACGTAAGGGTGGCTGCTCAGTGGGAGAGACAAACGGACCAAACGGGCTGGAGTGGGAGCCTGGGCGGCAGCCAGAGGCCCAAGGGCTGGGCAGCCACGGGCAGCAGTGGGCAGGGAGCTGGCAGAGCTGCCCGCCCTGCCTCTGCGGGCCCTGGCAGGGGCCGGGCTGATAAGCACGGGCTGCACATCGCTTTGCAAAGGGAGCTTTGCAGCAGCCTCTGCTGAATTACTCATGGATCGACATCCCCTGTCACAAGGATATTGTTTATTTGAGAGTAAATGAAGCACAAAGCCTGACACTCTTCATGGCAGCTGTTTGGGTTAATCTTGGGGCCCACGATTCACTCCAGCCTGTGAAATAAAAAGTGGGGAAGGCCTCATTTAGGGGTTGTGCAGTTCCTGCCACACAGGGCAAGCCATGTTTAACCCGGCCCGTGGCCAGGTACTGCCCCATGCCCTGGCCAGCCTCTGGTCTGGTGTCACAGCAGGGCTCCCTTAGGGACCTCCAAAGCACCCACAGCCGCTGGGAGCAAGGGTGGCCCTGCTCCAGGTGCTGGGAGTACAACCCAGCGCTGGTCCTTGACTCTGTCTGTGCTCACAGATATACCCAACGACTTTTGCTCCTTCTCCAGGAACATCCTCTGCCCACCAAGGTGCATGTGGTCCAGCATGGCCAGCCACACTTGGTGGCACAGGCAGAGACACCAGTGGCACCCCAGAGCAGAGCGGGACCAGCCCAGGACCCCCCCCCCACATGCCTTTTGTCTTGACCCCTCTTTGCTCAGTGAGCACAAAGCCATTCCCCTGCAAACGCTGGAAGCAGCACTCGGCTGGAGAAGGAGCAGAGGGCTGCAGGTCAGATGGCTGGAGCCCTGATGAATATGGAGCAGTGCGGAGAAGATAATTGATTTCAGGAAAGTGGGAAGGGGGCGAATCGTGACAGAGGTCAGTGGGACTGAGGGATCTGTCAGAAAGGGCAGCACAGGAGAGCGACTGCATTTCTCTCAGGAGGGAGAGGGGGGGAAGGTGCCCACAGAGACCAAGCTGCACAGGGGCTTAATAAAATGGGGTCTGTCCAGTTCCAGCTTGCTCAGCTCCTTCATCTCTACCTTTGGCCGGAGCACCTCTAGCTGCCAGCATTTCCCCCAGAAGGATGACACTCCAGGAATTTGGACAGAATCACTACATTGTTCCATGCTCTTTACAAAGCCAAGGTCTTTATTTCATGCATATGAGGATGGCTTTGGAAATCTTGTCCTCTGTTCCTAGAGCTTTGCTCCATGTTGTGATGTGTTAGTCAACTCAAGCCCGCCATGGAGTGCCAGTTGTAACGGCGTCTTGGGGCACCCCCAGTCCCCAGCCCACTCCCTTCACTGTTGAATTTCCCAGTTTTTCAGTAATACAATGAGTAGGTCTTAAAACCTGTGCCTGCCACCTCCAAACTTCTGAACCATGGGGAAGAGGTGGCACTTTTACAAGTGCTGGAGAAGATTGCGCTGCAGTCAACGCGCCGTTGAGTTACTGAGGCAACTCGGCACGTGGCCATCTGCCAGCATCTCCTGCCAGGCAGCAGTGCGAGCCTGGGACCTGCCCTAAAGGATGGTGCTGGCTTGGTGCACAGCTTGACCTTTCTTATCACAGACAAATTCATGTGCAAATGCTGTAAAGAAAAGATATGTTAATTGTGCCACATAAAATCTGTGATTACTCCGGCTAATCTGTCAAAGCTGGGAAATATTGACTGTTGTGGAAGGAGACCATTTGCTACCACATCTGTGGAGCGGAGGCAAACGCTGAGCAGCTCCTTCTGGCCACTGAAAGCATTTGCAGTAGGAGGGAGACCAGAGCTCCTCGGAGGAGCAGCAGTCGCCCGGCTCCGGAGAAGGGGCAGGACTGCAGAGAGCCTGGCACATCGAGGGGTATTTTTGAGACATTTTTCTCCTAGATAGCAGGACACACTCAGTCCTCAATTAACAGTGTGGAGGTTGTTGTCATCTAGCAGCTTCCATAGATGGACACTCTCTAGCACAGAGAAGGGCAGAAGAGGATTAGAGGAGGTGGTGGGACACTGGCATGCTGTGGTCCCCCCAGTGCCTGCATACTCCAGAGGGGTGCAGTGCCCGCAGCCGGTCAGTAACCCGCCCTCTCTGGGAAGAGGAGGACAAGGCACATGAGGAACACTTCACTTGTTTGATGCCAGGCTGGTCCAAATCAGACATCTCTTCCTAGATCCCATACAAGCTGCTCATGAGCTGCTAGGGACACGTTTGCAGTCTCTTGGTCCTATCGCAGCAGACTGACCCAAGCCGGTAAGGGTTTTTTATTGATACAGACGGGGTGTGTGTATATCACTTGTGGCGTCATCCCACCCCTGTTAATAAGATTAAAAGCCACTGCTTGCATGTGCCAAGCTTACCAAATCATTACCTGCTGTATATTAAGTGTTTAATTGCATAAAATGACATCATGTTTATCTCTGCAGCATTAGCATCGAGTCTGCAGTGTCAAAGCGGTAAACATGCGTGATATCATCAGTCATTATGTGGACTTAAAATCAATTGCTCTCACTGCACCCTCTTGTACAGAGAGGAGCACAATACATTAATGAACTTGAGCAAGAACCTAAGTGACAAGATGAAACAGCATAAATAATATCACTTAAAATGTGTTATCTATAACAATGAAGTGTCTCAAATAATAGAATTATGGATTCCAACGAGGAAAGCAAGTTATTGAAATTCACACCATGGGAGCATCAGTGTGTGCTCATCAACAAAATCACCTATAAATTAATCTGATTTAATGCTGGACGTAAGTTGTATAAGACACCAACACCACTAATCAGTTTTATTTTATAAATATGTCCCATTATACAATCTATTTGCCTGCATAACTTGACTAAGCAAGAATTTAAGATGTGGGTCAAAATTTTTTCCCCTTGCCTTATGATAATTTCACTTAGGCCAATGTAAACAGTTCTCTTGGCAACTTATTAGTCCCATTATTTCAGAATTTTCTTCAATGAACCATTTTTTTACCTATCAAAACATTTAGTTCCAGCTGGCTTCAATGATATAGACTTCAGACCAACTGAATTTATGAGTTTAACAAGATTACATAGTCAAATAGCCATTCCTTACAGAGTTCATATTTCTAAATAAACTGTCAAGGTACAACCCAGAACAAAGTCTATTAGAAGAGGACACGCAGAGTCCATTGACTTTAACTGTATTGATTATGGATAATTATTTGGTCTCTACTGTCTTCTCACATTTTTACAAATTTTCAGCGCAAAGGCTTAAACTTTATTGTTCACTTCTCAAAGCAAGGGAAAAGGACAAGGGCAAAAATCCTTTCATCTCCCCTTAACCATCATGAAATCATCCCATGCCCTATGGCGGTAGGGAAGTTAAGGCTATCTGGGAGTGAGAGCATTCATAGCTGGAGGTGGATTATTTGCAAAATCAAAGCCAACCCGGATGACATTCTGTCAGGATAAACAAACCGTTCAACCACAAGACTATGAGTACTGACCAGAAAGAAAAGAAATATCTTTCACCCAGAGTATCAGGCACTTCCAGTTCTGCAGCCACGACAGAAATGTTCTGCAGCCACGCAGAGCTCCTTGGTGCAGCCAAGGGGGCCTGATGTCCCTTGTTCTCTTTACTGGCAGGAGACGTCTCACTCCTTGTCCTGCACCCTTGCAGTCCACCCAAGCCAAGCGACCTGGCACTGAGTGTCACTGCTCAGGCTTCAGGCACTGCGCTCGCTGTGCTGGGGAAGCAGAGGGTCATGCCAACCCCCAGGGGTGAGTACCCCCACCCACCAGAAAGAAACCTGGACACCAGACACGGCCAGGATCCCCAGCTGGGGCTGCCTCCTGCAGAACCTCTGGGCCAGGAGACCCCCAATGGCTGTTCCTGGGGCTGTGCCACCCACCTCACGTTGGCCATGAGTCGCCATGGCTCCTGCTCTCATCAAGCCCTCCCTCACCCTCTCAATGGCAGCTGAGTGGAGAGGGACACCCTGGCACCCACCTTGCGGGACCTCGTCTCTCTAACACCGTGCTGTCGTCCCATGCCTGGCGTGCTGTCCCTACCTGCCCCAGAAGGTGTTCATGTCCCATCCTCCCTCCCCATGGCCACGCACAGCACCTGCCTCCTGCCACCACAGAGACGGGGGTTCCGGGGTGCCCCGGGAGCAGCCACCTCTGAGCCCCGTAGAGCTGGATCCCAACCTTTCCTCCCGTGGCCTCAGCTGGGCTCAGCCCCATGGGTGCCTTCTCAGCTCCAAGCAAAAATTCCCAAGGCAACAGGAGATCTGGGGGAAGCGGGACACACAGCGTGGGGGCTCCATGTCCAGCAGAGCCTTCCCAAGCGGGCATGAGGCCACCAGACCATGCGTCCCCCCACGGCTGCGAGCCGAAGGAGCCGGGGCTGGGGGCTTCCAGGGGCTGGGGGGGGTGGATGCTGTGGGCAGGGAAACAATGGGAGCAAAGAGCAGCGAGTTGCATCCCAAACGCTTTTTCAGCAAAATTCCTCTCCTTGGCCAGGGTCTCCTCATCCTCTGCATCCTCTCACCATTGGGGGTCACTGTTCCAACAAAAGCTGCGTCTCTGCTGCTCTCTGATTATTAAAAACAATATTTCTGCTACAGCTGTTTCCTGATTTGGCTGATATGTTAAGCTAGAATGAAAGGGTTTGTTGGGAATTTTTTTTCTCATTTACAGCAACTTCCTTAACTTCACTTTGAATTTCCTCTAAACTCTGATGAAATACAGTTCATCTGCCACCAAAACCTGAACCGAAATGATGTGAAAAAGAACCCACGAAAGGCTTTTTATGAGATCTCATTCTCCCTGCACAGGCAGCCCTGATCAGGGACTGTAGGCAAGGAAATAATTTCTTTTAAATGAGTGTCTGGTTCCCTTTATATTTTTTTCTTTCGCTTCAGATTACAAGGGAAAAAACCCAAGGTGTCAATCAGCTTTAAAACAGTTGAGCTGATCTTATTTCTTCTACGTACTGTGTTCAAGCCAAACATTCCCTGAATAGAAAAAGCATAAAAAACTCATAATAGCTAAATTGGTGCTTTTAAAGCCCAAATTTAACATGCTTCCTTGGGGACATATTCCCAGCATAGAGGAAAACAAATATATGTGATTTAGTGTCTATTATAGAGGTTAAAATCGGCACCTATTCTTTCTTACACCCTGTCATGAGAAGAAAGAGCAAATTTCGTCTGGGAGAGGTGTTGGGAGGCAGCACTGCGCAGGCTGGCGGGGATCGGCGGGGAGAGGAATTCGCTGCAGAGCCCGGCGCAGCCAGGTGATCCATTTCAAAAGTGACACCATTTTTGCGAGAAAGCAGGGAAGATCTACAGCGTTTTCCTCCTGAGCTCAGCAGATAGTGGAAAGGAAGCTGTTTTTCTTTTCTCTGTGTTTAATTCTTAAATCTAGGTGCTCATTGGCTGGTAATAAAACTCTGAGCAGGAACCCGAGCACAAAGCGGATGCTCAGACAGGCAGCGCAAGGACAGGAGCTGCAGGACTGGGCCCAGGACGTCCTTGCCCCGCTCCAGGGAACGTGGTTCCAACACTTCTGGGTTTGATCGTCCTTGTCCTTGGAAGGTCACAGCCCCTGGTTGGGGCGGGCTGTGCTCACATCATGTTCATTCCTTCGGTTGCACCCGGTCTGGGTTCAGAGGCCACCTCCACCTCCTGCCCAGGCAGTGTCGGTCCCAGCCCCGCGGTCACCCTGCTTAGCACCCTGTCGCCTGCCAGCAGCCGGGCAGTCTGGGAGGGCTGGGAGCTGCTAGAAGCCCTCAGCCAGGGGCTGCTGGCTCGGGTGAGCTGAGGAAGAGCAGCAGTGCTGGCCGCAGCCTCTGTGGCTCTGGGCTCGTGCCCCTGGGCATCTCTGCCAGGCACACCTGGAGTCCCGGCTGTGTTGCTGTCTGTCCATCCCTGGTGATGGCTGTAAGTAAGTTTCCTGGGAGAGGGCAAAGGGAGCAGGGGAAGGGTATAAAAATGATTAAAGCTGTGTGTCTGCCTGCAGCCCCTGGGTTCTTATCTGTAATTAGGGAATAATATGTGAGCAAAGGGAGTGCTGGTAGCTTTCTCTTCTTTAATCTGCTTGCTTTCATTTTTCATATATTAATTCTTTCTTTTTATCTCTTGTGGTATTTTTCTCTTGTCTGTGTCTGTCCCTTCATTAGCCTATAGTGCTTGTCCTCAGCTCAGTTAGAGAAGCTTCCTTATTTCACCTTCCAATATTTCCCCTCTACCTCCAGGCAATCTCTCCTAGCACACTGAGCTGGAGAGGTACAATAGCTGTTGTGAATTACTCCTTGCAGTCTACTCCTGCACTCCATATTTATTACTGGATTTCCTTTATCTGCAGCGATGCACCGCTGCAGCAATCTGCACGTCTGAGCACTGGTGGCTCCCAAACCCCACGGGCACTGGCACACTGATCCCGTCCCTGGCCTGGGCTTGAGCCTGTCCTGAGCCTGGAAAGCTCTGCTTTGTTCAGCTGTGACGGAGGAACTGCTAGGGAAGAGTTGTGGGGGTTTCTTTAAATGCAATGAAGGTTAAAATTACTTGTTGTGGTGTCCTGGAGCCTTGGCAAGGTCTGAATTGTGAGAACTCGCAGCTCTCCTGCTCGCAGCAATCAGTTAATCTCTTCTTTGGCTTGCCCCTTCTTACAGAGACGCTGGGTCTGGCAGGGAGAAAGAGTTTAAAATCACCGTTAGCAGTTGCATAGGGCCGAAAAGCTATAGTGAGTGGGATAAGAAGAGTGGTAGCTGCCTGATATTTGGAACTATAGCATTTATTTGAGGCAATAAATTGTTTCCTCTCCCTCATCAGTCGTGTTAGAGGTTCTTGGCGATGACCTGCCAAACCAGTCTCTCCTCATTTGTGACGCTCAGGGCTGCCAGAGAAGCAGGCGCGATGGGTAAGGAGCTGGAGCCAGGCTTTAGGAGCTGGACTAAGCAATGAACTGGGGAAGGGGAGCCTGGCTGGGAGTGCCCAGTGAGGCACAGCCCCCGGAGCCATCGGCTCCCACGCAAACGTGTGCCATTACTTAAATTACATTTCTTTGGATCCAAACCAATGAGGAATTCAAGTAAGTCCTCTCTGCTGATTGAGATGTGCCTGTAACAATTCCAAGTACATATATTTCTACAGAAGCATTTCAAAGGACCGGAGTACAAATTAGTTTGCTGGGTTGTTGTTTGGTTGGTTTGGCGGTTTTTTTTTTTTTTTTTTTTTTTGAGGGATATTTTTGTATTCACATAAACATCACCAGCTTAATTTTTAAAGTGCATTCAGACTTGTGCATCCTGCCTACAATGAGGCTATCGCTTGAGTACTTCAAAGGAATTGTATTCCTTCCTTTCCGGCTTTGCTTTGATTCCTTTTATTTTATCTTTAATTTGATTTTAAATGCTGTGAGATGACAAAGGAAAGGGTCTCCTTGAGCAGCATGCCAGCTCTCCCATTGCAGACAGACGGCATGCTCAGGAACTGAAACCTTACACAGCACACGTAGTTGCAGCGGGTCTAAACAGTTGTTCCTGAAACTGCAGCATGGATAAATGTTTAAATGCTTTAAAAATACTACTATAAATCTTCATAGTACAAATTAGGACCTAAATCCTTCAAAGCTGGGAGAGAAGGCAGGGCCCTCTAATCAAACAGACTCATTGTTTTGTTAATCCCAGGAAATATCTGGTTACCAGCACGTTCTTGGTGTATCTCAGTTTAACACTTATTTACCCAATTAATCATCAGTTACAAAAAATGATTTTTGTTAATATTTTTTTTCTGGATCAATACATTTTATACAAGAATCTTTCTGCTCATTAGTTGGAGGGCAGCTCCTTGAAACATTCTGCCTGTGATTCTATCTTAAATTCATCAGTAGATATTAAATAGGTCATTGGTGTAATAAGGGCCAAATTTGCTTCTCATAGATCACAGTGGCCAGTGCTCCTAGGGTCTAATTATCCCATATTTGGTCAATAAGCCATTAACATACCGCCATGGATGTTAATAACCATTTCATGAAAAAGTCCTGGTAATTTATGAGATCAACATTGGTTAGGAAAATTAATAAATATTTCATTCCGTAAGATTTATCCGAGGACTTTTTTGGTCTGAGGGAGGAAGCTCTGGGCTGCGAAAAAGGGGCCCAAGCTCGGATAAAGGAAGAAAGGTGGAGGAGGGAAAGCCCAAATGCCAAGCCCATGGTAGCCGGGTTTAACTTGGACTAATAAAAATTTACTTCAAATCCTATAGCTAATAAATCCAAAGGGTGTATGAGGGAGTCCAGTAAAACCTGACTTAACATTATGTTAGTGCTATTAACAATATTTATATAGATGTCATTTCACAGGAGGTAAATTACCAGCTGGGTGTAGCGAGTCGCATCCTGGAGTGCCGTCTGTACATATTCAGGTACCACGGACTGCACCTTTTGGGGTAGCAACAGTTTAAAATAACACAGGCAACGGCTGTGGCAGGCTCAGAATCTCTGGTAACTTCTAACCTTCCTGCCTCAGTAGGCACTGCCTTGAAGTTTAATAAACTTCATCATAGGATGTAATTTACCATGTTTACCAATCTATTCTTCAACTGATAGTAAATCTAATATGCTTTATTAGGTGTGCAGCAGTTATAAAAAGTGTGGCATACCTTTCCCAGCTGTGGTCTTTAGCAGCAATCATGTTTTGCACACTTCTGTGTTCAAAATACTTTCCGACGGCTGACAAACCGAGTGGAAGCTTGAATTTCACCTCGCAGTCACTTCCAAAATGTCAACTATTTTTAACTTTAGACTACTCTTAAAAACCCAGTTTTAGCCTGTTACGTTCTGAAAGCCAGTTTCTGTCAAGAGCAGAGAGGGATGACTTGGCAGGATGGGCAGAGCTGCAGTGGTCCAGCAGCAGCGCTGGTGCACCCAGGGCTCGGTGCCAGAGCGGTGCTGTGGCAGGAGGATCACCTTCTCTCATGGCTGAGTGTAAAATCGGCCCTGCCAGCTCTGTGCCGATGAATGAGATGCCGTGTTTGGTCTTGATTCAATACAGTGCCTAAGCAAGTGCTTAAAATAAAATAAAAAAACCCCTCAGGTTTTCAAAGTTTTGCTGAATTGTGCCCTTCATTATTTTTGCAGTGTGTTGAAATTGCACAGCTCACCTGGGCGTTGTGCTCTTCAGGATCTCGCTGGCGGGGATTTACATCCTGAAGCAGTGATGTGTGGTCTTCTGATTAAACTAGACTTTTTTTTCATTAAAAATATGTGTTTGGAGCTTCAAACCTAGACTGTGTGGTTGTAGTGCAGTGTGTGTGTGCAGGGCTCCCTGAGTGAACACAGCCAGCTCGGGAAGCTGTGCTTGCCGTGGCAGTACCTGCTGTTAGTCCAGGGCTGCGGAAGGGTCTGGCCAGCAGTGCATCATCCAGCCCCGGTGGAGCTGGGCTGGTGGCACCCCCAGTGAGCTGCCTTCTGGGCTGTGGCTGCAGCCACGGTGGTACTGAAAAGTGTCCAGAAGAGAACAAATGAGATGCTTCACTTGCCTGTGCTGTCTGACCTGAAAATGTCCTGCAAGGGGAGCTCCTGGGGAGATGCGGGTCTGTTCGGAGGGCAGGTCTTCAAGCAATGGCTTTGTGTTTGAAGCTCCTTTCTGCTTTATCCTCCCAGAGTCTTTCCCGGCTGGGTGCAGAAGGAGCTTGTGTTGGGGGATGCTGCAAACACTTGTAGGCCATTGACTCTATTGTTAATCTATGTTGAATGATTGCACTATTCCATCCTGCTGCCTCTCTCTGATTAGACTTGTAAATGAAAAACCATAAAAGTCAAAAATGAGAAAATAGAGGACAGAACGAGAGAAGGCACTTATCCCCCAGACAAGTGCCTGCACACTGCAAGCAACCCCAAAGCCGAGAGCTGGGTGCTGCGCTGGGCACTGCAGCTCTCCCTGTCCTGGGCCAGCACCAGCTCCAGCACCCGGCTGCCGGCTCTGGGCGACGAGGCCGAAGAGCAGAGGGGCAAAGGGAAAGCTTCTGTTTCCACCAGGTGTTTGGGGGGTCCCTCGGACCAAGTGCGGTCTGGCTTCAGGTCTTTACTTGCTGATTAAGTTTCACCACCAGGTTTTTCCATCCACTCCTTGGCCTTTATGCCCTCGGTGACACAATGTCTATTGCCCCTGCCAAGACTCTCTTCAGTACATTAGCTTAGCTGTGGGTAAACTCAGACATCAGGAAAAAAACCCCACTGACAGTTAATAGAGCCCTGTAGGTCCCTGACCCCTGGGGATAAGCATACAGTAGCTGGCAAAAAAATACATTCTAACGTCTTGGGGAAAAGGTCAGAGTAGCAAGAGAAAATAGGCTGTTCGTATTTTGTGGAATATTTATCAGGGCTTCAGGCTCCAGAGCTCTGCGTGGGGTGAGGGTCTCTAACCGGTGTTCAGGCAGGGCTGCCCGAGCGCTGCAGCACAGAGGTCTATGCGGCAAATTGCCAGCAGTCAGAGGGCTACACATCATTTGCATAATCTGCAAGATCTAATTGTGTCTTTGGGCTTTTAATAAAATGGGATTGGTTTTATTTCAGTGGTTGGCTCATGATAAAGGGTTCAGCGTTCTCAAAATCAGAATGGGTCGCGTGCACGGTTGCAGCTCTCCCTGTCCCCAGCCGAGACACCGGCACCCCGCGAGCTTCGCACCTGGGTCTGCGGGGACCGTGGCCCCGCGAGCGCTCGGGAAGGAGCCGGGAGCCATCGTCCAGCTGTCCATGGCAGGA
Organism: Todiramphus chloris collaris; assembly: GCA_025345505.1. NCBI lineage: Eukaryota > Metazoa > Chordata > Aves > Coraciiformes > Alcedinidae > Todiramphus > Todiramphus chloris. Next base: position 714,970 of record JANVCC010000185.1, read on the forward strand.
TATGCTGCACTATGAGGATGCCCCTTTGTCAGCCTGGAAAAGGCAGTGTATTTATGCTTTTAGGTTGGGTTTTTTTTTTTTTTTTCCCAAAGTGAGGAGTAGGGGAAAAAAAGGAGAAAAACAGGTAAATAAAAGATTGATAAATGGGAGGGGAGAGAGGGCATAAGCAAGGTGCTGTGGAGAAAGAGGGAGCAAGTGCCCCTCAGCTTCCATTTGCTCAAGGCTCTACCGAGTCTCCCGGAGAGCTGAAGCACCGTGCTCTTCTTCGAGGCACACGCCTGAGTCCAGCATCACTGCAGGGAGATGCCTGTGCTGCTCCCTGCTCCCACTGTGGGATGGGTGGGACAGGAGCAGCCGCCCTGGCTCTGGGCTTGGTCTGAGCATTCCAGGAGTGCAGATTTGGGGGGAGACAGCACTGAAGCTGTCTTCTGTTGCTGAGGTGGTTGTATAGCACAGTGCAGAATATTAATGATCGGTCTTGAGAGAGGTGTAACCCTCTTGCCTGTGCCCAGGCTGTGTGTTTCTCCCTCTCCCTTCAGCAGCGTGGCTCTGGCTTCACAAACCTTTGTTCTGCCCTGCATCTCGGTGGCCCTTGCTCGGTGCCGGGTGGGTGACAGGCAGGAGGTGCCTCCCAGCCCTCCCGCTGCGCTGCCAGACCCACATCTGCCTCCCACCCGGCTGCTGCAGCGCCTCAAATTTAGATCTCCCTGCTGGGAGAGCAGCGTGGAGCTGCTGCACAAGCAGCTTGGCCGAAAAAATCAATAATCTTTTCAATAAAGCATTTTATCCCTTATATATATTGTCTCTCATAAAGATTTTACACAGACAAAAAGTTCAGAAGTTGGTGTAAAAAATGTTGGGAAAAAGGTGAAGATACGTAAGTAAATTACAAACTTGAGGCTGTTTGCAGTACCTTGGGAAAGTGGGAGTTATATTGATGAGTTTTTATTGATTTACCATCATTCCCAGTGTGGACATTTTCTGGTCTATTATACCACAGTCGCGGCATATTCCCATCGCAGCACTAAAGAGGAAATATGGACAGCCTGACCTTGGCAATATGGAGATAATGAAATACCCTTAATGATCCTTCCAAAAGATTTTACAAGCCAACTTCAGGTTGTATCTACTCGGTGCTATGCTAATTTTTAAGAAGACTTGCAAGCCAGGGGTTTACAGCTCCAATCCTAACCATGGGTGTTTTGGGGTTAAATGGAATAGAAACAGGACACCTTACTACCTGATAAGCAGGAGTAGCTGTGAAAGTGCCTGGCACCCTCCTGGCATCCCCCTGGCACCTGAGGTTATTTGTCCCTTCCAGGGGACAGAGGCCCATGTGGCCAGCACCCAACTTTGCTCCAACACCCACCCCTCGAGCCACCTTGGGCAGGGATGGGGCTGCCCACCCACTGTGGTGCCCGGACTCACACTGTGGCACAAGGGGACTGGCCATGCCACTGGCTGGCACTGGCCCCCGCGGCCCCACCGTGAAGCTGGGGCCCTGGAGGAATGTGCTCAGCACTGGGAAGAGTTGCAGCACTTCAGGGTGACTTTGGGGACAGCTCAAGGAGATTTACCATATATATACCTGCCTGGAATTGTACTGAGCAGGAACATAAATAGTAGGTTTCAGCGCTCTGCTTTCTTCCTCTCCCTTTCCCGGCCCAGCTGGCAACACAATTACCAGCCCCAAAGTATTATTTTCTTAATAAAAATGTTACATGTAAAGCAAAGTCACAAATGAGTAACAAACCCATGCAGATTTCAATCATTCCCTTCTTTATTCCCCAGCGAGATTGCTAATGACCTTCACACAAACCTCCACCAAATCTTTTTTAAAGGCAAATATTAATTTCCTAGCATGAAAAAAGGAAATAAAAAAGCCTATTTTTCATGGGAACTGTGCAGAAAGAAAGATATATTTTCCTTCAAAATGCAGGGAGGATTTTTACATTTTGTCACTTGCTTTGCATAGGCTGGGTACCACCGTTTGTTCACCTCTGAATGTAATCTCTCCCCGTAAAGCTTTCCTCTAAATTCCTCACCTACCTGTTAGGCTCTGATAGCTCTTTAGCTGCACCCAGAGCGCGGGAAGCTGCGTGCTCCTGCAGCGTGTTTCTGACTCACTGGGAAGAGACTGGGAATGACTCTCCCCATTTTAACAGCTGGACCATTCGTTTTCAAAGACAACGCACCCAAGCAACGTAACATTTTATAGCGAAGTCTCCAAAAGTCATTTCTAATACAAGAGTCTTTTGTCGGACGTTGCCCCGTGCTGCAGTACCTGTGGTCGGTGGGTTCTCCCATGCCAGGAAGCGCTGGAGGTTGGGTGCGGGGAGCGGAGCGACACGGCGATGCCCGGGGAGGTGACAGCCCCGCGCACGCACGAGCCATCGCCTGCCCTGAGAGGATGCTGGGCTGGGGTCCTCCACACACCCGCGTCGTGTGCGATGTGTCGGGGAGAGCTCCCTCCGAAATGAGAAAAGCCCTTCCCCAGTGTTTGTCAGGCCTTCCGTGAACGCTGAGGTTTGATGTTTTAGCGGCTCGCCGAGTTGCCAGACGAGGTTTGCAAGTGCTCAGGGGGAGTTTGGACCTGGACCTTCGGCTGCCGCTTGCTTCCCACTGCCTGAAGGTTTTCGTGCCCAGAGTCAGAGCTGCCACAACACATGCTATGAAATACAAACCTGTCCTTGAGCACGAACCTGAGCAAAAGGAGATCAGGACCTCCAAACCAGGCTGTGGTAAATAGCATATGTGCTTGATTCCAGAGTTAAAGCAGTGGTGTAGATGCAGCTTCCTCCCTTACATTAGACCTCACCTATATCTTCAATGGTACTTTTTTAGTACTGGCTTCACTAATCCGTTGCAGGAGTGGTTTGAAGGGTATTTTCTGAAGGGTTTTATTTTTTTTTTTGCTGGGGTTTTATTCTATAAGTCTTGCAAACTTTTCTTGGAACAGCCACTTAAAAGAAGTGGAAAAATAATAATTAAAAAACCCCTCTGTGCTAGAGCTGTGCCTGCTTGCTAGCTCTGTTCTGCCTTGGGCCCTTTCTCATCCCCTGCTGCTCCTCCCTGCCACCAATGCCCACCCAGGCCACGTGCTGAATAGTGTCCCAATGTGCTCCCATGTCTCACTGGTGCTGCAAGGGGTTCAGACCCATCCTTCCTTCTCCTTGCCAAACAGCTCTGTGTCTGTGCCTTAGGAAGGAGAGGGCAGGACGTCGCGTTGTCTGTGGTGACCGGCCAAACCAGGGAGATCTGCTGGTCACCCCTCCTTGGCAAAACCCCCCAGCAGCGTCTGCCCCAGCAGCAGGAGATGGTGAGAGGGACAGAGCCCCCAGCAGCCAGAGAGGGATCAGAAGCAGCTGACTCTCAGACCCATAGAACCATAAAATGGTTTGACTCAGCTCCAGCTGCTCACCCCCAGCACCCCCAAGTCCTTCTCCGCAGCCCCAGCCTCCCACCCTCGCTGTCCTGAGATCCCAGCAGGAAGGCAAGCCTTGTCCCAGCAGGTCACCCCACGAGCACCCTGCTGAGCATCCCCCGGAGCAGCACCGGGCAGGGCTGAGGAGCCTGTGCCCGTGAGGTGGGAGCCAGCAGTGCCCTGGGTCCCTGGGGATCTGAGGACCGGGGGGAGACCAACCCGGGCCAAGGAGCCCCCTCCTCTGCTTCGCTGGGTCATCGGCCCATCACCACGCAAAATAAGCAACAGTTTGCCTGCAGATATTCGGGGGGAAAACAGTTAATACGATAACAATAGCACTAAATCAGGCACAGAACTTCAAGTACAAGTCACAGCAAGAAGTTGTTAATACCTTTATTATGGGATAAAATGTATTCATGATATTAAAGACATCACATTTCTGCCCTGGTGTCACATTTTAGATGTAGCGTAGATAAATGATATATCACTGTAAGAGATCTACAAAAACCATTAGTAACCATGACATTTTGACGTCAGATTTTAAAAAATTCCTAAGTAATCTTTTTGATTTATGAAATGGTGTCCAGGTTCATCGAGACTGATCTCAGATTTATCACAGCCTGGTTAGAATTATTAATGATTTTCAATTTGTAAATCCAATGCCGGCATGTCCAAGTGCTCTCAGCAAAATCACAGAGAGCTGACAGGGAGATTTTGCTCAATCCATAGTTTTCAGCTATTACGAGATTTCCCCGGTTAACCCTCGGCGGGCCGGCGCGGGCGCACCGGCCGGGCGCACAAAGGCATTGTTCTGCCGCGCACAAAGGAGGCGCGTCCCGGGCACCGCCGCATGAATCACGGCGTGAGCCGCACGGCCATGAAACACATGGCGTCAACGGGGATGAATGATCTGACTTTTACAGGCTCCTGCTGAAGACCCTTAAAGACTTAAATTATAATGAGAAGAAAAGCTGATCTAAGCCAAAACGGGCGGGCTCGGGTAGTTTTTCCCTACAATTCATCACAGGAGCAGCTGAAAGGGAGGCAGGGGTAAAGGCGAACCGCACCGGCACGTCTCCATCCCTCACAGCCTTGCGGGGACGTCTCCGCAGAGGAAAGCAGCCCTGGGTACACAGTCACAAACTCCAGAGCCAGAGCAGGATATTTATTTCCCCATTTATGGGACAATTGTCTCACCACTGCAGGGAGGGATTAGAGGTGGACTTGGATAGTGACATTTTCTCTGCGGTGGCCAGCTGTCTGTTCCTCAGGCGCGGGGTGAGCCGGGTCTGTGCCGCTGTACCTGCCCTTTGTGGTGGCAGGTGTCACCGCGCGGGCACTGCGGGCATCACCCGCCGGCTCCTCTGGGACCAACAGTGCCACTTGTTTTTATAAGATGATTAAAGGAAAACTGCCATGATTCATCCTTTGGCTGCAGACAACTAAATTATTATTTACTTCAAAAAATTATATGTAGTGTGCATGAGATACTGAATTTTCAAGCCTTTGGGCTCGCTCAGGGGCCGCGCTGCCGCCCTGAAGCAGCAGGTCCCCCAGGAGCTGGCACAGCCCCGGCTCCAGCTGCCTGGCTGGGGGGGTGCCAGCACAGCAGGGGATGGGTGTTGGGGGGGTGCTGGCAGTGGGGACAGCCTGGTGCCCCATAGCCGGGGGGGTCCCGCTGCTGTGCCCCAGCCCCGTTCTACACACTGCCCTCAGCCAAGCAGCACAACTTCACAGGCTTCCCCTTCTGACAGGTTTGATGTGGCCTTTTTATATTTAAATTCTGCAAAGCATCTTCCAAAACCGGAGTGGAAAGTGATACCTTCTTGTCCGGAGAAGCAGCGTGAAGCCCTGCAGTTGGGGTGGTGGGTCCTGCCGCTGAACGTCTCCCCTGCCCCTGCATCCACCACATCCAGCCACCAGCTCCTCCTCGCAGAATCACTTGGATTCACTGGAAGAGGGGCAAAGGAAACGTGGGCTGTGGGGCAAGACTGGGGCTGTTTTCAATTACTGCTGCTTCTTGAATCCACATCCAGACAGGGTAAAATAGCTGTGCAGCTCTGGACTGTTTATAGGGGCAGGACCTGCTGGTTCTGCTTCAGACTCTGAGCAGATTTTAGTTTCATGCTGCAGGGACGACAGGAAGGCAACATTTCAAGTAGGATAAAATTCCAGTAATCCTCTGGGCCAAGGCTGCTGTGGCTGCTGGTGCTTCAGAGAGAACTGGGGTGCTTGGAGAGAGTCAGTGTCTAGGTTTTTCTCTCAAGTACTCCACCTTAATTGGGCAGGTAAAACTCTATAATTAGGGACCTTAACTGAGGAATTTTTCTAATCCATCATATCTGCCCCATTATTCAACTCTATCAAATCCACGCATGCAAGGAGAAGCAGGACATTCTTCACAACACTGTCAATATTAACGTCTTTCCAATTACAGAGCATTATAATGGCGATCTAATGAGGAACTGTGACATGCTGGCTGCAACTCCTAACTTTTGATTAAAGCCTCTTTCAAGATGCTCCCCGTTAATTTATGGCACAGGGCTGTCCAGGGGTGGGTAAGGAACCACTGGGAGCTGGGCAGCCTCCAGCTCACGTCTGGGCACCCCAGGAGTCCCCGCAGCCCTGGCTTTCTGCCCACCCGCAGAGCTCACCAGGGCCAGCCCCAGCGTGGCCTTCCCTGGGTGCCAGGCAGGTGATGGGTGCCTTCACCCTTCCCCAAGGCTGGGGTGGCCTCTCTCCCACTAGGAGCCCGGCCATGGCCCCATCCCAGCCGCCACTGCCAATGCCAGTGCCAGCTGAGCAGCTCCTGCTGCCCCGGGAGGGAGGGAGGGAGGGAGGGAGGGAGGGATGTGGGATGTCTTCCCCCGTGACAGTGACTGACATTTCTATCCATCCCGGGCTCTGCCTCAGACCCTGCCAGGAGAAGCCTCCCTGTTTATCTGCTCATGTCCTCGCAGCCTCAACACCAGGAAATGAATTTCCAAACAGATAAAGACACCTTGCTTCTCACACAGCTGATCTCCAGATGAGACATGGCTCCATGCAAGGACCAAGGCACTCAGTTGTGTCCAGAGAGCCCAGGCTGGGGCAGCCTGGCACCTTGCACAGGGCTGATGTTCCCACCTCTCCGCACAGGCAGCCCTGCCCTCCAGCTGCTCCTGCTCTGCCACCCCGAGAGCCCCGAGCCCCACGCAGCAGAGCGAGGCCAAGCCCTGCAGCTCTCGGGTGCTCTGCCCGGTGGATGTTTCCTGGTTCCCATTGTGTCCCTCCCAGAGGCCATTCAAGCCCAGAAGCACAGCAGGCTTGCTTTCTGCTGCCTGAGACCAGCCATTGTCATTTCAAAGCTTTTTTTTTTTCCAGACCCTCTGTGAAGTATCTGACTCTGAAGTATCGGATATCCAGGACTAAATGCAGCCAATATGGTTCTGTCCAGCCCTACAGAGCTCCTTTTGCCTTTTTTTTCCCTCTCTGCTGTGTCACTTCTTTATGTGACCCAAATACTTGCTCGCTCCTGCATGACACAGCACGTGCCCAGTGAATTTACTTCCTGTGGTCAGCCAGCACCAATTCCAGCATCTGGATTTCTTTGGAATCCTTGAATCTCTGCATGGAAAGGTCTATTTTAGAAGCCACCCTTTGCCAATTGCTGCCACGTTATATGTTTCATCTAACGCAGCCTTTGCTGATCTCTTTATAAAATGTGAGTGTCATTAAAAGCAACGTGGACAATGCGGAAGGTGGCTCTGGAAAGAGACCCAGCTTAGCACGGGCAGTGCTCAAGGAACGGGTTGAGGTGGAGAAAAATGTGCTGGTAAGAAAGATGAAAGGAACAGCTTGAACAGACTCTGCTCGCAGAGGGTCACGTTCTTGCTCCATCCCGCAGCACACCCGGATACCTGCCTGTCTCCGAGATGCAGCGTTGCTGCTGGAGCCCAGCTCATGTGGCTCAGGCCGTTACCCATTGCTGCTGAATCTTCTGCCTGAGCTTGCACCACTGACCACGTCTGGACACAAGAGCCCATGGGGCTGAGCCCTGGCCCCACTGGCACCTACGGAAGCCCAGAGCACCATCAGGGTGGGAGCAGCATCATACCCAGTACCATCCACCTCTCTGTGAAGCAGCTCCAGGGGAGCCCACGTGTGTCTGGCACGGCCTCTGCCAAGTCCCCTGTGAAGGTCTGTGGTCAAAGGCCCACGTGAAGTTTGGCAGCACGATACACCGTGTTGTAACCTCCACGTGCGTAAGGGGACGAGACAGAGGCACAGCTACACGCCGGGAAACCTCTGCAGGCTACGGGTCCAGCCCCTCCACTGGCTTTGTTCTCTGATGCTGCTTGGGCTTTCTTCAGATGACAAGGGAAGAGTGTGAGTTGTTGATACTGCGTCTGAAAAAGGGGGTTTATTAAAATATTCTTCTGACAGGTTCATTTTATGAATTCCTCTGGATTATTTCCAGTATTCCAGTTCCATCAGAAAAAGCTCTTTTCAGGGGATGGCGAGAGGCTGTGAATCATTTCTTCCCTTTTCTTCTCATTTAGATGGGAAAGGTTAATCCTGTGAAAGTCTGCAATAGCCACCACTGACTGCACGGGCGTGTGCTGCTTCACAGCGTGCAGGAAGAGGGCTCAGTGCCTCAAGAAGCTGTAATCCTGCCCGAGCAGTCGTAATAACAGAGGGAAGAAATTGGCAGAGCTGCAGCCGCTGGTGCCGTGTGTGTTTGGGTTCTGTTCGAGGTGCCACAGCCATGGCCAGGTAAGGACCCCCCCTGGCAGGGCAGGGGGCTGCTGTAGGGTGCTCCCCCTCAGTGGGTGGGCGACATCGTCTCATGGCCCTGATTCTCCCCGCAGAGCCCTCCGGGGTGGCGTGGTCCCAGCAAGTGAAGGAATGATGGTCACCCTTTCAAATAAGGCTTTTTCATCCAACATCTTTAAAAAGTTCCAGTCTGGATAAACTGAAACCATATCCTCAGCTAGACGGCTGTCTCCGTGAGGCCATCCACACCTTTACAGAGGGATCTGTGCGCGCTCCGCATGCCCAGGGAGCAGTGAAAGACCATCAGGTTGACACCAGGACTCGCAACGGACGTGTGGCCAAATCCCTGCCGGGGGGAAAGGAACTGGGGGGGCACAGCGCAGGGCATCCCCCAGCCCTCGGCTCTCCGCTAACAAGCCAGCGCCGGCCCCTCTTTCCAGAGCAAGCGCCGCTCCGGTTGCAGACTAACGTGACAACAGGCGCACGTGGTAATAACCCAGCGAGGAGACACGGCTCTCAAGACATCTACAGCCTCCAGATTAAATGAAATTTTGACAGAGAAAAATATGTATTGGCAACGTTTCTTGATCCACAATTCAAAGAGAAAATTGAAACCATATTTCCGTAAGAATCAGACGCTGGAAAGAAGTTCTTAATAAACAAAAAGAGACAGGTCATGTAATTCACTCCCTTTTTCTCTTTTTCATTTGTTGGCCAGTAACTATTAAGAGTCAAGGAAAGAAGGTTTCTAACTGAAAATCTGTACTTGAATCTGACAAACAAAACAACTTGGAAGGAAGTTTCCCAGCTGCAAGTCCGAATATTTATGTCTGGAGATGTAAGGAACATTTCAAAACATCAAACAGTGTGCAATAAAAAAGCTGCTGGTTTTGGGCTAGGATCGTCCAGTTTACAGACTCTTTTCCTCATCGCCTTTGGAAAACAACGGCTTGGAAAATCAGAGGTGGAGAGAATGGATGTGGACTTCTCTTCTTTTTTTGTTGTTTTCAGGGACAAATCAAGAGTTACTCCTGGGAGACAGTCAGCACATCGGTGCCGTGCTGGACCCGGATTGAATGGGTCAGCTTGACTTCTACAGGGGAGTGACTCCGGTACGTGTCCCGTCAGGAGATCTGTGTGGGGGTAATTCCACTCAAGAGCCAGGGCCCTGAGCTCAGAAATTTTTTTCCCTGGATTTTCTGCTCTAATTATTCCCAGGTTGTAGGGCTTTGGCAGTGTCTCAGTTTGAAACACTAGACATCACAAACGCAGGCTGCAGATAGTAGGACCACGGACGAGCACAGAGAGCCAGCACCAGTGCTGGGGACGGGTGCTTCCCGGGTCTGGAGCTATGCACCGGGCTGGCAGGAGCAGCCTCTCCTCCGAGGACAACGTGCCCACGGCACTTCGTGTACGGCAACGTCTCCCCAGGCCAGAGGGCACCTCCTTCCCCATGTGTGCCCTGTCCTCACTCAGGCAGAGGGAAGGGCTGTGTGATGCGGCTCCTGGTCTTATTGACGCTCACAACAAAATACCACTCCTTTCTGCCAGTGCCAGGCTAGAGAGCCGGGGATGGGGGACAGCTCCGGACACCCACAGGGAAAGGAGCCCAAACTCGGGCAGCACTGAGCTGCTTCACATGTCCTCGCACGCTCTGGAGCTGGCCCTGGCACTGCCGCCCTGGGACGGGGAGCCCGCATCCCCCTGCAGCGGCCACGGTGAAGGCAGCAGCCTGGGGGCATCCGCGCTGTGCCCGAGCCCTGCCCGGGGGCAACAGGCTGTGACTGCTGCGGAGAGAGAGCTCCTGGCCAAAGAGAAGGAAACACAGGAGAAGAGCCTGGTGTCAAAGCTGAAAGGGAGAACTTTGGAGGCTGTTTTTTTGCTGCTGTTTTTCTGCTGCATGACACACGTAAAGCTAAAAATTACTGGGGACCTGCCAGCAGAGCTGCCAAGGGGAGAGAGGTGGCAGCTACTGCAGCACACACCCCCGGTGCCATGCCCAGCAGCTCCGATGCCTCCCGTGCCGGGGATGTGGGACGGGCACTCGCGCACGGGCTGCCAGCCAGGCGTGGCTCTGTGTGCCTCTCGAGCGACACGATTCATCTGTAGGGTAGCCAAACACTGGCTTTTGCATTGTGCTTTCAATGAAAAGGGCTTATACCAAAATGAAGATTTTTCTCAGGAAAATAGCGTCATTCAAGATTTTTTTCGTTCCAATTTTTGTGGCTCTAGATCTAGGGTTTGGCATTGCATTTTTTCCTGTTTGAAAAGTCTCCCCCTTCCTCCTGAGAACTGGAGGAAAAAGCATGGAAACAGGGTAAATAAAAAATCCTTTCTGTGGCAATGCTTAGGAAGAACCCCCAGAAGATGCCCCTGAAGGTGCGCTGCTGTATGCCGCCAGCCTTTGAGGAGATCCGTTTCCCAGACCCAGAGAAGCAGAAGGCATCCGTGGGAGGAGATGCTCCAGGGGCCAGTGTTCACGGGCCCCTCGGCCCCACTGTGCAGCCAGAGATGTCCAGAGCCTCTCCAGAGCGGCAGCGCCCGGGAGGGGTGAGGTGAGCCCCGTGCCGCTGCAGCGGAGCTGGCGGCTGGACCCTCCCGCACCGCAGAGTGACAAGAATTAGCATATGACAGTGACAGAAAATGGAAAAGAATGGCCCTGCAAATGCAGTTACAAGAGAAAGGCAAATTGATTTAGTGGACATATGAGTATTTTTGAGAGAGAAAGCAAGAGAGCTGCCTGACATATTCCAAGATACCCTACAATTGCTTCTCTTAAGGAGATGTCATTCAGATTTTCCTGAACTAGCCGTTAAATTACAGTTCTATAAATAGATAGGACACTGGCAGTATTTACAGTATGAGCATCAGGTGAAAAACTACAGCTTCTGCAGCGTCTGCTCATCTCACCTTGTATCTGCCCTGCTGGAGGTTAACTCTTATTTCCATGTTAATGCCGCCTCAATCCCAATGACTGCCATTTGTCAAATTAACATTCATTTCAACAACCCAAAAGTGAGAGCTTTTAAACATTAATTCACAACTATGAGCTCTTCTCAGCACATTATTATGTTACTGTGATGAAACAAACTGCCTATGGAAAGATATAGATCCTACTGGAAATGTTGGCACTGCGGATGAGAGGAAACCCATTACGGAGGCAGAGCTCATGCGGGTTCCCGTGGCGTGGGCAGAGGTGCCAGTGCTGGAGGGCATGGAAATAAAAGGAGCCTGGATCCCGTGAAGCTGCTGCCCGGGCAGGATCTGCTGGCACAGGGTGTCCCCTGGCAGCTCTCCTCCGGGGCTCGGGGTCCCTGCAGAACGTGGGGCTTCAGAGTCCCCCACCCAGCCGGGGGCACAGCTTGCCTCGCTCGATGGCTTCTTCTCCTTCCTGCCTGGCACTCCCGGGAGCGCCTGCTGAGCAGCCAGCCCTGCTGCTGCGTGAGCACGAGCACTTCCCAGGCAAGGGATTATCATCCGAAACCTTTAAATCTGTGCCATTTCCAGACTGCCATTATTCCAGCTCTCACGATGACGGATCAATGTGCTGTCTCCCATTAATAAGACAAATGAGGGGAAGGGCATTCCTACAACAATGGCTGACAGCCACAGCCACCGCTGCCCGGGGCACGTGTGCGGGCACAGACAAAGGCAGGAAGTGCCCAGCGGCCCTTGGGACCCCCTTGGGTGGGAGCTGCACCCCTCCCCAGCACATGCCCTTTCCTCTGCACGGTAGAGAAGCCCAGGGCGGTCGCTGCCCTTCTCCAGGGAGCAGGCATTGCTTCTCAAAAGTGCTGCTCAGGTAGGGGACCTGCAGCCAGAGCCCTGGGTGGGGGTCAGGTGGGACACGCTGGGAAACCCACCACCCTTAGCTCGTGCACTGCACCAGCCTTTCGCAGCCTCTGTGGAGCCCACCGGCCCCAGCTTCGGTGCTGCACGTGATGCTCAGATCTCTGTCCCCTGTGCCACCCTCCTGCACACTGCCCGTGCTGCCCTCCCTCCTGACAGCACCCCAGGCCCCTCCTCAACACCTCATCCCTCCCATCCTGCTTTCCAGATCTCAGCTCCTGTTCCAATCGATCCAGGAGACGAGATGAACTGATGTGGCTCTTTTGATGCCCATGGGGCAGCAGAACAGAATAAGGGGCTGAGACCAGAGGGCTCCCCAGGGACACTAAATGTGCTGCTCCCTCTCCAAGACCAATCCCCACACCCCCCATGGGGGGTCTGCCAGGGGTGCTGCTGCACGGGGGCACAGCCTGGTCCTGCCCAGGGGCTCCCACACCAAACTCCCTTTGCACACGTGGCTGTGGCTCCAGCACAGGACTTCAGAGGTCCTGAACTTCAGTTTGGCTGGAGGAAAATAAACACACTGGTAAGAGGCTTGGTGTTTAGTGCTGATTTTCAAAGCCTGCCCTGAGTAGGCAGGTTTAGGAGGAAATGACACCAGGCAGTGCCACCAGCTGCCTGGCACCAGTCCCATCTGCCCCGAGGGTATGGGGCACTTGGCAGGGCCAGGATCTCACCCTCACCATCCTGCAGCCAGGGTGAGCTGCCTCCTCCTGCCTGCTCAGAGCCACTGCGGGCAGGGCACAGGGGGGCTCTGCCATGTGGCACCGTGGCCAGGAGCACCCATCCCACATCTGGTCTCCTGATTTTCCTGAGGGTCTAGCTCCCCAAATAAGCAAAGACAGATACCTACGACTCAACTCCATCTAGAATAATACATGGCTCCTAACTGAATACAAGGCTGTAATTCAATCAAGATGTTCTGCTGACACTATAAACTGGGAGAGCAGCTCAAAGCAGCGAGTATAAATGCCAGCAAAACCCCGAGACTGAATTACAGCTGCACTGTTGTGCCAGACACCATTGTGGCTCAAACACAGGGGAACAAAGTCCTCTTTGTTAAACTAATTATTTTAATACATATAAGGAAAGGACAGAAAGGACCTGTTAAATATTTACCATTTCAGGCCTGTTCTTCATAGGACATTTTTCTCGCATGTTGATATAAGCAGTTACACGCTGCAGTTAAACCTGCCTATAAAACGGGAAAGGTTTGAAGTGTGTGTGACATATTTCAGGGGGACCGGGTGACTCAGGGGGTTGGTAATGGAGCACACAGCCTTTCACCTCTGGAGCACTGGTTTGAATCCAAAAGCTGTTACCATCTGGAGGTCATTTGGCAGCATCCCTGTTACAAGTTGGGCTGTTCTCGGTCCTAATGACCAAGCTCTCACATGGTGAAAAGGTCCCTGATGCTGGCACAAGGCCCGAGCATCCCACTGGATGATCTTGGGGGGGCAGGGAAAGGGATTTAAGTTCTGACACCTGCAGAACCCCCCAGGACAAACACAGCCCATTGCTCACCAGGGTGTCACCAGTGCTGCTGCATCCCATGGGGACAGGAGAGCTCACAGTACCCTGAGAAACAGTGAATCCCCCCAGACCCAGCCTAGGAGCACCCAACAGCAGTGTCCCCATCCCACTGTGGCTCCTGGATAGTGGAGCAGGGGAGCCCAAGTCCCACCAGCACAGGCCAGTATGTGACCAGGGGAGCTCATCACTGGAGGAGAGTTTGGAAAACCCGTTGTCATGGAAACGGCTGTTTGCTGGGCAGAAGAGCATGCTGGTGCTTTGGCACTGCCACCCCTGTGAGGGCACTGATGGCTGGCACACCCAGAGGGGAACACTGGGCACATCCAGCCAGCCCCAGCTGGCACATGGCACCCGTGACTCTGCAGGAGGCTCTGGAGGTCAGACCTGCAGGAAAGCTGCAGCAATGCCCGAGAGCACCAGGGACTCATCACCCTCCTAGCATCAGAAAACAGGGACATCCAGTGGCTGAGACCCCCAGGCTCCGGGCTGCTCTGCAGGTCCCTCAGCACCCCGTGTCTGGAGTTCAGCGTGTTAAATGCAGCAGCATCCAGAGCAGAGCCCCGACGGAGCCAGGCAGCTCCCAGCACAGCTCGGTGGGGCCACCACCACAGGCTCCTGGGCACCACGTCCCACCAGCAGTCGTGGCACAGCAGCCTCCTGGTGACTTCTCCTGTTGGCCAACCCTCTCCATGAGGATTAATGGAAAGAGTCTGCCTCTGATGGTGCAGCTGATGCTGTCTGGCTGCTAAGAAAACGAGGCCTCCACCCTCAGCCCACCGTGGGGACGATGGCTCCATCTTCACCCCAACGGGGCCAGAGCCTCAGCAGCTCAGGGTGAGGTTTTTCCTAAAGAGCAGCTCAAATTCTGTAGATCTCAGCAAAACTGCAAAGAACTTAAATATGCAGCAAGCACTGATTTTCCACGTGGATGCATTGCCATTAGCCCTGCCCATCAATTAGAATAATGCTAATTGTTATGATAATGATGATTACATACACTACTTCATATTTACTGGGATTGGAAATATTTAAGACAAACCCCTGAAAACACTGTGTGCTTTTATCAAAGCCAGTAGTGTCTTACATAACATTTTCAAATGCCAGATTTCCTATGAAAACGTATATTTATATCAACAAAATTAAATTTTAGCTTAAGCTTCTTATAAATAAAAGAAAATAAGTCAATAAAACAATAAATATCTAACTGAATGAAGCAGAAATTATATCCAATTATATTTTCTTTAAAACCCAATTTATCTGCCAATATTTTCTTTAAATGCTCATGTTACTTTTTCACTTACTAACAATAAATGCCTGGATGCATTTCAAAGTGGTGCCTTTTCTATTATTTCATTTCCTGGAGTCCTCGGCTTGAAAGGACATTAATAGCACACTATAAATAAAAAAAAGTTACTTAAAGATTTACAGCTGAGGATTTCTATGGAAACAAACCAAAGAGGGGAGTTTGCATCAGCGTGGGGGTGGCGGGTGGAAACAAAGAGCACACGCTGGAAATAGCAAAGAAAGTTCAGCTGCTACACAGCAACCCAGGGGCCTCCTGCCCGGGCTCAGCATCCCGGGGTCACCTGGGGCACGGGGGCCCGGGGGGTACCCAAGGCAGGGTCCATCCTGCCAGCAGCCAGGGGGGTCACGGTGTTGGCCTGGCACAGTGGCACCGCGGGAGAGGGGGGGCTGCTGGAGCTCCTGCTTGTGCCCAAGACAAGGGTCACAGGAAAGCTGTCGGAGGGTCCCAAGCACTGGGAAGCTGCGGGACACAGGGGCACTGCACAGCATGGGGACACCGTGGGCTTGGGCAGCACTGTTGCCCAGGTCCCACACTCGCCCGTGCTCCGAGCATCCGAGCACCAGCCAGCGATGAGGAGCAACCCCACCGCCAGCCCTCTCACAAGCAGGAAGTGGATTTCCAAGTGAGAGGGACCAAAATGACTTGTATAACATAGGAAACAATTCAACAATCAAAAAATCTTTCACTACTTAATAGGATTTTATAAATTGAATTATCTCTTTAAGCGCTGACAGTCCGAGCCTATCAATCAATTAAGGGATGCCAGGCTCAAGCCTCCAGACTCACTTAGCAGCAGCGTGCGGCTGTCACCGTGCCGCTGTCGGGGCACCTGTGCTTCTGATGCCCCCTGCTTCCCCACAACAGTGGGGCAGTGCCAGGTTTTCTTGCCACTGCCCTTTCCCATGAGCAGCCCCGGAGCACAGGGTGTTTCACCCTTGCTGCAGGAAAGCATGAAAGAGCTTCTGAAGAGGCACGTTATGCAGGCTTAATTATTTATTGTGGGTATATTTAGCAGCTCAAATCTCCTTTCTAGTCCTTCATAAGTTGTATTTGCAGCACACCTGTACGGTCCATCCGGGGGGCCAAGCCCAGCTCCCTTGCTTCTGGAGCCAGACGAGCCCCCGGCCGGCAGAGGCCCGGGGTGCCCTTTGGCAGGAGCAGAGTCTCTTCGGGGAGCTCCGTTTGGGGGTCTGCAGCTTGCCTCCCGCGCCACGCGTGTGTCAGTGCGGCGGCGGCCGTTATTGATGGCGCGTAGGACCAGGTGTTCACAGACGAAAGGTTAGTTTATTAATCCGCCGGGAGACCTTATGAAAAACAAATTCAGGTAAACAACATATTTTTCTTGACTGCTTTTCAAGATTTAAGGCAGGGATCCTGTTCCGTGAGTCTCTTTGACACATTTCCATTGCACTCTGTTATTACATTCCTCAAAAAAGAGAGATTGCTTCTCGTGCCACGTTCTGGGGAGAGAGAAACCTAATTGAATCTGCTCCCCGCGTGTGCCGGACAGCAGCTCCTTCCCAGTTATGGATGGGCTGGAGAGTCACTAAAACACATGCTCAGGCCAATTTGAAAGACATTTTTCCATTAGGGGCCTGCTGTATCCCCCCCATTCTCCACCTCAGGAAACCTATGCCCACCATCCCCATCCTCGCCCCTTGTGTGCCCGGCAGAGCCCAGCCCTCCCCATCCTGCAGCCGTTTCTTCTGCGCCAAGTTTTATTGAGGCTCTTTGTCAAATCACCGTGCCCCCTCCTGTGTGCCCCATCCTGTGTGCCCCCTCCTGTGTGCCCCATGCCAGCAAGAAACTGGGGTGGTGAGAGGCTCTTGGGGCTGGCACTGATGCCTCCCACCCCCTTCATGCCCATTGAGTCCAACAGTGCTTCCCTCGCCTCCCAGCCCCTTGCTGGCACCGCGGGCAGCTGGACTTGGCAGGACAAAGCCAATGGTCTGGAGCTCACCGCTGGGTGTGCCAAATGCCACAACGCTGCCAGGATGGACCAGCTCGTGTGTGGCTGCCCGGGGTCCGTGGGGACAAGGGGTGGCTGGTTTGAGGAGGAGCTGGGCAGCAGAGTGCCCAGCCCCGCTGCCCTTTCCATGTGCTTCTCACTTAACCTCTGAGTGCGGCGCTTGGGAAATAGAAATCCCTGTGCCCCCTGTATGACCACTGGAACTTGATTAAGCACTGAACTTTAATTAATTGACTGGCTTGGAGTAATAAGGTTTGTGGATTCTCTTTGCCCAATGACGGAGTGAAGAGTCACATCCGCTGTCAGGTGAGGGGGCTGCTCCGGTGCGAACCGCTGCTCTGCACCACCCACCATCAGTCAGGGCAGGCTCAGAGCACGTGGGCTGCCCGGACCCCCACCATGGTCCCTGTGCCCCCTCCACTGCCAACACGCTCCTGGACCCCCCCGGAACCCCGAGCCCTTGGCTGGAGCCGTGGTGAGCAGGGGAGGCTCCGGCTGAGCGGATAAGGACTCAGCAGTGCCAGGGGCCAGGGTCCCGGGGACCCCCTCGCACCCCTCCAGCCACTGCTCAGCCCGCAGGGCTTCTCCCGAGGGAGAGGCTGGTTTGCCATCAGTCACACGGTGCCCCATTGCTGCCCACCACCACCAGCTGGGGAAGCTTCCCAAAGGTGGCTCTCCCATCCAGGTCGAGTGTTTCCACCCTGCACCCGCACGATGGAAGGGTAGAAGGTAAGGCCCCTCTGCCATGGGCTGGCAGCAGGAGGGTGAGATGCCCAGAGCACATGCCCTGCCTGCTCCTGCAGCGTGCATCTTTTGCTCTTTAAATTGATTGGCACTTTCTATTTGAGGAAAAATGAGTCTTAAAATTGAAATAGTGGTTATTGTTATGGTAATACAGCGGGGCTGCAGCAGGAGAGATTTTAAGATACAAAAAAGGTTAGTTTAAATCAAGCAACTGATAGGCGAGTCTATATAAAGTACTCAGGACTAATGAGTTCAGAGGTATCTGCGTCTTGGGTCTGCACCCCTTAATGCTGCTGATTCGAGTGGTGGGTGCAGGTAATAACCAAGATAACCTGAGGCCTCTGAGATCATTATTGCTTTATCACGTTTTGTATAAAATATTTTCGGCCTCATTTAGGATGTCAGCCTCTATCACACGTTTCCTTGCAGTCGGAGCACGACGCATCCCGCGGCACCGGCGTACCTGGAGCTGTCGCCAGCAGCCGAGGGAGAAGCACCCGGGGCACCCTGGATCCCTCTGATGGGGACGCGGCGCTAAGCAGGAGATTTATGAACAATGTGATGACAAAAGTACCGCGCCCACATTAGCACGACATAGTGACTGACTCCCAACATATGTTATTGCTTCCTCTCATCTTTACCTGAAATTAGTAATTTAGAGTCCATACTTTTATTTGGAAAATAATAGTACACACAGAATTATAAAAGTTTAATACGCTCTCAGTAAAATGAAAAATGAGCGGTTATGATATTGTCTAACACTTTCAAATGTGTTTATTAATTCATGTTTTAAATCATAAGTTTCATTCTGCAGGAGAGTCATACACAGCAATAAGCAAGTTTTAAAATATTAATGAATAAACAATATTTCTCTATTGAAATATAACATGCTTCTTTGAACAATGTACCAACGGTAATAAATCACAACCAGCAGAAAATTGCATTTCATATTTAATACAACTTGAACTCTGCCTTTTTATAAATGATATCTTTTTTGTTTAATTGGCGTCAGTTCAGATCTAGCAGATTGCTAATAAAATTCTGGATTTCCATATTTAATGACGCGTGCTCTTTATGCTGAATTTTACCACAAAAAAAATGCAGCCTTTTATTACCCTACCAGATAGCGGTAATAGGTGATCTCGCATCACGCGCCACAGCCCCGTGTGCTCCCCAGAAGCCTCGCAGGGGTTCCCAGCAGCACGGGGCGGCCGCGGGCAGAGCAGAGCAGAGCAGGCCCTGGTGCCAGGTGCTGCTCCTTGGCAGAGGTCTGGGCACGGGGAGCAGTGCCAGTGCTGGAGGAGCACGTGAGGGGAGCAGGGCAGGAGGTACTGGGGCCAGAGCCCACGTGCCAGTGTGCCCACTCCCTTATGCACACTGCCTTTTGGGTCTGCACCCTTCTGGAGAAGGGCACTGTGGCCTCACAGCATCTTTCACCGGGTGAGCCGCTGGGTGGGCAACCTCCACCCCAGGGGGGCACAGATACCACCAGAACCACCCTGGAGCTGCAGCGATGGGGCACCCCTGAGGCCCTCCAGGCAACCCCCTTCTCCCAGTGCCATCCCGGAGAGCTGGGCATGTTGGGGCTGCGGGAGGAGGAGGAGGAGGAGGAGGGCCCCTTTCCCTCCATGGGGGCAGTGGCCCAGAGTTGTGCTCCTTGGTGACACTTGGGGGTCCCCCCTGCCACCCCAGGGGAGCCACCCCCCATCCCAGCAAAGGGGGCTCACGTAGTCAGAGCATGGCCACGTGTGCCACGTAGGCACCAACAGCACCCTACACGAGCACACACGTCTGCACCCGTGTTAGTAGCCACAGATAGGAATGAAATTAATTGGTTTTAATTAGCCTGTGTAAACAAGATCCTTAAATTTGTTGCCACATGAGGGTTTTTGGCAGTCTCCAATAAATTAATCCTTTTTATTATATCAATGACAGGAAGATGATCAAATAGGCTTTGATATAGATTTTGGGATTTATCACCTAGTAGCACTCTGATCTGCTTGAACTTCTTTTCCTGCTGCTGCTGCTGGAGGCAAGAACGAGGCTACAAACGGCGTTTGCTTCAGAGCCTGCTCCCGGGGAAACGGGGGATTTGGCAACACACGGACGGGGACGCCACGGAAACTTTGAAGAAAAGTTTGTCTTCGGGATTTGTTGGGAGAGGAGAGTTTTCAGTGGGTAGGGTCACACAGGGACAGATGTGTGGGCAAGGGGGATCCTGTAACGAGGCACAGCAATTAGCGTGTCGTGTCAGCTCATCCTGCAGCCGGGGGCTGAGCTAAACTGGCAGCACAGTCGCTGGCTTCACCTCCAACACCGGGGCACAAGGTGACTCTGTGACCGTGGGGCACAAGGTGACTCTGACCATGGGGCACAAGGTGACTCTGTGACCATGGGGCACATGGTGACTCTGACTCTGTGACGCCAGGGCACACGGTGCCCCCATCCAGCTTGCCCTGCCCTTGAGAGCAGAGGATGGCAGAGGGGAGAGCTCGGTCCCTGCCAGCCCCGCAGCACAAGGCTCCATCCCCAGGGCCAGGACCAGCCGGCAGCTGCCCGCCTGGCACAGTGCGGCACAAAGCCCACCCAGGGCTCTCCCCCCCGACTCGGGTACCTCCCTCCCAAGGAGCTGTAACGTGTGTGCAGACGAGGGCAGCGCCCGGGCCTTTGGGGCTGTGCTAAACACGGTGTGGTCACTGGCGTGGCCTCAGCGAGGGCAGCAGAAGCGTTGGCTCCGTTTCATGGCACCGACACCAACACCCCCCAGGCTCACCCTACAGTCTCAGCCTGTGCCCGCATCCCTCGGCACTGGCTCCCCGTTAGCCTGGTCTGTGCTCCTCGTTCCTCCCACCGCGCGAGCCGGGGGGATACGGGCCCCGCCGGTGCCGCAGGACACCTCGCAGGGCTGGAGCCCGCAGCAGGTTCGCTCTGCCCTGTCACAGCTGATTTCCCCAGCGCTGCTCGGACGCAGCCCAGCACGCACGGCGCGGCTGTCAGCAAAGATTTGAAATGCCAGCACCATCCTTCCCACTGTCACCCGCCGCAGAAAGGAGCAAGTGGCTTTTTCAGGAGCACAGGAAAAACGGGTTCGGTGGCCGATCGGGAGTCCGGGGTGCCCAGTGTGCCCACGGGGGTGAACGGCACCCGCATCACTCCTGGAAAGCCCAGCAGACCAATTCAGCAGCCGTGCTGCCCCAGGCGTCCCCTCCCCACCGTGGGCACGACGACTGGGCAGCCGCTGTGCATGAAACCTTCTCCTGCTCTCTGCCACCAAGGGAAGGATAACTGGATGGGAATTCTAATCATATATTATATTACCGTGTCATATTAGACTAATAAAATCCTAATATGATACAGGAATGGGGAGCATATCATAACTCCTCTGTGGCTAATACAATGCATGCAATAAATCACTCCCAGGGCTTATCCTTAACAATTGTATCAGTGCGTTCTGTGTCACGCTGATAACTCAGTCCCTCTGATCTAATGGTTCACTTTTCTTCACAGTCCATATGGCAGTGACATTAAAGCTAATGAAATAAAATAAAATTTGCCAATCTTTGAAGAATTCCATTCTTTAAAAAGATGTATTTTATTAACACAAACTGGAAACATCTTCAATTACTCGGAGTTATTTTTATCACATTAGAAATACATGGCACAGATATTGGCACCAGCATCTCACACCCGACTCGCGCGTGGTCTCTGCAAAAGACATCGCTACAGGATAGCACCGCATCGTCCAGCCCAGCACACGGAACGCCAAGTTCGCCTCGTCAGCAGAGCTCCCTTCATTGAAGCGGTCCCGTGGGGCATGGATTTTGCCACGACAGAAGGTCACAGTCTCCCTGACTCTTCCCCTCTGAGGCTGAAGATCCCTCGTTGCATTCAAGGCCAGATATGCAGGGTGCCAGGAGGTAGGTGGCTGAATGCCAGGGAGGCGAGAGAGTCACCTGCTTTGCTTTGGCACACAGAGGTTTCCTTTTCTTTGTGGGGCTGGAGATGGCTGCTCCTGCAGCTCTGCCAGGCCATAAACCCGGGTGCCTCTGCCAGAGTGCCAGGCACCGTTTCCCCCGGCTTCTCACGATTGGTCTGGCAGGACACCCTGGCCACCGGCAGCTCCTTGGTGCAGTGGCCGTGCCCCGGTCCAGGTGCCCAGCTGGTTGATGGAGCTGGGGCTGGTCCCGCAAGCGCCTGGTTGAGCCGTGTCCAGGGGAACGTGGTGGGTCTCCCTTCCAGACACCCTGTGCCGTCGCAGCCCCATGGCGCACAGCGTGGGGATGATGGTGGCACCCGCTGCAAGTCCCCTGGCTGCTCCTGCCGTGCTCCGTGTGGGGTCTCCAGACTGGCACCTCCCAGGGCTGGCAGGGCCACAGCCACAGGGCACAGGGCTGGTTGCTCTGCTCCTCTGCCACCACGGTGGCAGCTCCGGTCGCAGCGACGCTCACACGCACCAACAGCTCCAACCTGCGTGCAGGGAATCGGGGTCGAGCCGCTGAGTGGTCCCGCGGCTGGGAGGGCTGAGGGTCTCCTCCCCGCTCCAGGGTGGGCACGTGGTGCTGTGGCCGCGGCCCCATCCAGGGTGTCTGCGTGGAGGAGGGATCCTTGCACGAGTCAGTTCCTGCACGAGGCTCCGGTGGCCCTTCGGGGTGCAGCTACTGGGTGAAACACAATACCATCAAGAGCACGATCCTAATACTGGTGCTTGCAGTAAACCTTTCTGATGTGTGATCAAGCCTCAAGGACAAGATGTTTATTATTTGCCATGTAACCACGTGGCTGTTCTCCAATGTAAGGAAAGGCCAAATTGCACTTGTAATTCAAAGGGACCCAAAGCCTTAATGCTGTAAAGCAGCACGCTAATGATGCCCAGCGGGCGCGGGGCATGCAAGTGCGGCCCAAAGGTTGTTGATGGCCTTCCTATGAACCTCCTCAGTGTGTGACAGGTCCTTGCCTGTGGCCAGCAGAGATGTGATCAAGATGAGGGACGTCTGCGTGTTCATTACGCTGCCTACGCCTCCACTGACACACTTTACATTTAAAATACTCCTTCCATTGAGCTGGAGCATAAACACGGAGTGTGCGGACTTGGGGAGCCCCGTTAGCAAATGTAAATTGCCTGGTGCTTTGTCCTCCGCACAGAGAAGTCTTCTGAAGTCCACGGTCCCCATCTGCCCCAGCTCCCGTTAGCTGATCATGAAGGTTTTGCAGTGCATGTCTAGTTATTTACTTATTGATCTCAACACACCACCTGTAGTGAGAGAAGCAACGTGCAATTCTAAAACTGATGGAGAAGTTGGATCTGCCCTGCGAACAAAAGCAGAGCAGCAGCTGGTGCACGAGGGCACGCGGGATGCGGAGGGAGAAGAGTGTGGCCAGCATCCTGGGGCTGAGAGCAGGTAAACAAAGGGATTCTACAAAGGAGCCTGATAGGAGAGCTGTTGGTAAGAAAAGCTGACCCGCAAGCCAATCGAATCATGCAAATAATCGTTTAGCCACCAAAACACCACCGAAATCAAGGCCTGAAGAGCTGACTGGGAAGGAAGTGTGACGGGCTGGAGGCTCTCCGAGCTCAGGCCTGGCACCAGCTGGCAGCAGCGAGCACTAGCCCTGCTCCTGCCCAGCTAGGCTAACCCGAGGAGTAAGTAGTTATATTTATCAAAGACCATTTGCTGCAAGTGATTAACGTTAATTTGATTTCCTGTGAGTCAATTTCCTTGAGATATGGTAAATAGGCCATTACCTGTTATTGACCTTTACTTTATTAAAAAGATTTAAAATTAGCATTTATATATATACGTCCATTCCAAAAAAGTTTTTTTAATAAAGAAAAATATTTTTATAATTGTATTATACTTGCTAGCCAAGGCTGTCGTTCCAAAGTTAATGTTAAATAAAGACGGTAATTAAGAGTGAATACACGGATGGTTTGTAAACTCATCTAAGGGACTGACCCCTGCCCTCGCCTCCACTCGAAGCCTTGCTCCCGGGCAGAGCGGGGTGGAAGCACGGGCAGGGGCAGCCATGGATGGGAAACTCCTGCCCTGCTCCTGGCCCTGCACCTCTCCCAGACCTGCGGTCTCCTCCAGGCAGGAGGGCAGAAGGACCTGCTGGTATTTAAAGAAGGGCTCAGCTCCTGCTTCGTGGCAGCTCGCACTGCTGGCAGCCTACTCATCTCCTACATCTGACTTCAACGGAGCAGGAAGAAATTACGTCAACGTTTGATCATGAAAGCAAAAAGTTTATTCATGTTTGAAACTACATATAACTACCACGAGGAAGACTTTTCAATCCAGGGTGTAATCCAGTTAGAAAGTAACACGAAACGGTTTAATACATTAGAATCACTGCCACAAATTATTTTCATGACTCAATCAGTTTCAGAATCGCATACAATACAAAAGAGAGAGAGAAAGGGCCCCCTGTTACACAGAGGGAAATATACAGTACTGAATACTGAAGTCTGTATGCATCACAATTAGTTGTTGGTTTTTGCGTGGATTAGTAACAAGATGAAGAACATTCAAAATGTTTCTCAGTATTTACAACAGTTTCACTGTTTTGTGTTAAACCTAAGACCCCATGTTTCCACTTCCGCTGCTTTAAAAGTTGCCGACGCAACCCTGACTCTTTGAAAAGATTACAATGTACATTACATTTCATGGGGAAACAAAGAGTTAATTACAAGATGCAAAAAGATAAGAAAGAGACAAACTACAGCGTGAGTATCGTTCAGAGGTAGTAAGTGAGCACTCTAAGCTACAGAACATGTTGAAAGTCTATTGGTTTGTATGAGTTCGCATGAGGTAATAAAGCTGTGTTTGATTGGTGAGATGTATAAATACTCTTTTGCTACACTATGTACAACACTCCATTTGATGGTGCTTGTTTCCTTTGTTTCTCTGTGGTTTGCTGCCAAGAGGAGGTAACGAATCCTGGCAGGCGTGTGCAGCACCCAGCTCGTACTGTAAAACCCCGGGCCTGGCTTTCAGAGAGATCAGCAGCAAGTGTCTTCATCTCCTGAGAACAACCAGTGTCCGGTGTCGAAACACAGACAGGAGACTCGACTCGGGGTCCGGGCAGTTTTAGCAAGAAAAGATCCTCCTGGTTCCCAATCTAATTCGTAAGACAATAGATCACAACAAAAATGTGACGAATAAGGATTCTTAAACACAACGTTGTTAACCGAAATAACCAAACAGCTCGCTTTATTCCAGCTCTATAAGAGATATGAAAAGATCAAACACAATCAAAGGCTCTGATTCGTTTCGACTTTCCATGGAAATATGCATGGAGTTAATTTAGGTGAGGTGTTTCTTTGTGTCTGCTCTTGCTATTGAGGTTAAGCTCGTCCTGTACTTTTACCCTTAAGGCCAAGTAATTGGCAACTGTTAGACCAACATTGTTAAAACTGCTGATAATAAATTATGATAAAATAGTTACGGGCTATAAACAATGCTAAATCTTGGCCTAATTGGATAAAGTGCTTTTTAACATTGTGTGTTTTAAGTATAAATACAAATGATTATGATACCTTTAAAAAACAGATTTACCAAGTTTTCTGATAAGACAAGGTTTTACAGTAAAGCTGTAGGTGGTTGGCTACAAAAAACTCTTTCCTTTTTCTCCTGTGACTCTGAATGCGCTAATCAAGGCATCTCAGCTCAGGGAAAAAGTGTTGCTAGGAGATTAGTTAGAGGTATCAGAGTGCACACTTCCCGGCCCTTCTGTAGGGGAAGTCACAGAAGATGGAGTAGTTGCGTCCTGCCAGCCTCCATTAGCCTGAAAAGGGAAAAACAATTCAATTGATACAATTACACATATTAATTACACCGTACACCCAGAGTAGCAGCCTGGCCAGCCCAGGGTTTGGGAGGAGATGCTCTGGGAAGGAGACGTCCCTACGCTCCCTCTGGCCGCAGAGCCGGGGGAAGAAGGCAGCGAGGGCTGCTGGAAGCGGCGCGGCCGGAAGGTGAGCGGGGGAGGCAGGAGCCGCTCCGCCAGATGTTCGCTGCAATCAGGACTTTGGGATCTCTGCAAAGGCCGTCCGCGCGGTAACGAAGAGCATCCTTTTACCAGACACTGCAGCTTCTTCCCCTGGGAAAAACGAGTCTGGGGAGACCCGTGCTTAACCCCCCTCGTCTCCCCAGAGTTCAGAATCCCTCTCGCCAGCCCTCCACCCACGGAGCCCGCGTCCCAGCCAACGCACGAGCACGGGGCTGCCAGGCGGAAAGGGGCTGCTCGGCTCCCTTTGCCAATTATCTCTAAACGCGGCCCCTGCTCCGGCCGCGGCTCCGCGTGCCGCCGGCCCTCGCCGCGTCAGACCTGCCTCAGCCAGAGCCACGCTCGGGAACAAATTTGCCTTATGTCTCGGCCGATCGAGGCAATTGCTGAAATCAACGTCTGATCAAATTTCTGCTGTGGCAGACAGCTTGTCGCTACATATTTTTATGTCAGTCAAGAAGAGGGAGGCGCGGGGCTCGTGAGTTGGGGGACGCTGAGTGGAAGTGACGGGGAGGCCTCTCCTGGCAGCCCGCGAGAGCCGCCCGGCCCCACGCTCCCGGCGCCCGTGGCCCTGGTGGGGACGTTTCCCGGCAGGGAAAGGTTAGCCCGTGCTCACGTGGCCCCGACGCGCTTCGCTACCGAAACCGGCCCCGGCACCGTGCTCCCGGAGGAAGGGGCAGGGGTGGCGATGGCGCCGCGTGGGACCTGCCCGGCCGTCGGCCCTTGGCGCGGGCGGCCCTCCGGCCCCCACGGGAGGGTTTTACATTAAAAAAACCCAAACTGTTCATCTATCATGCCGAAGGAAATGCTTTATGGCTCCGAGAGGAGGAGGAAAGAAGCCTCGGTAATTATCTCCTTTGCAGATGAAAAACAGCAAGCAGAGGAGCTCTTATCCTGACGAATTTGACGGTTTGGGTTTGGCCTCTCGCAAGTAAAATTAACAGCGACTCCAACCTACGATCGCATCGAGGCCGAAACCTCACCGCCTGCTTTCGAATACGCAGCAGGTCAGAGGCAGACTGCAAACGTGCAAAATCCTACTCCAAATGCAGAGGCACCGCTGCTTCTTTATTTTTTAAAGATAGGAGAATCTACTTAGAGAAAGAAAAACTCTTGTGCAGATATGAGTCTAAAGATATTCCATCTGAAGTAAACATCATTCCTCTTTTATCCAAATTTATAAACAACAAATGTACAATATTTTTACTCAGCTTGGCAGCTGGAGGAGAGGTTGTCAGCAAGCATTCTTTTTTTCAAATAAATTAATCCTTACTCTGGTGGTTTGAGATTATGCACTGTATTATACAACAGCGCCTTATCAGGCCTCATCAGTGAAGATGGAATTCATGTCTGTAAAATGCTGCAGGCAATCACAGTTTCATATTTTATCATGTTGATAAGGATATCGCAAATTCTCTGAAGCATTTCAAAACACTTAAATGAAAAAGGAGAAATGCAACTAAAAGGCTTTTTATATGGTTTGTTGTGGGTTATTATGAGTTATTTATAAACCCAAAAAGAAAGATTTGACATTTCAAATGTAAAAGATTTGAGTATTTAATGGTACTTTTTTCCCTTTACAATTGAACATCTTCAATCACATTTTAAATTATTAATATTTACTCTCATGGCAACTGGAAACCCAAAAAGGGGGAAAAGCCTCCCGCTCGCCGTGGCTGCGGCAGCTCACACCGGGGCTCCCCGTCCTCCCGCAGCCACCCTCCCTGCGGGTTCCCGATGCCGCCCAGCGCCCGCACCCCGACCCACAGCGGGCTGTGAAACGCGTGGGGCCCCGGGATGGGGCAGACGGGCACTAGACGGGGAATTCTCTACAGTAATTTTAAAGTCCATGAATGTGAAGGAAAACAAATGAAAGTCAACTCTCTCCAGCAAACATGGAACATTAAAAAAAAACTAAAATAAAAAAAAAAGCGCATTAATTGTTGCAGTTGTAAATGAGAGGAGCAAGCTGGAAATGAAGGATGAAAGGATCTGCCGTAGAGCCCTCGACACAGAGGCTGCTGCTGTGGGTGGTATTTCATCCCAGGCTTTCATGCCGACAGAAGAATAGATCTCGGCGTTTATTTATCCTGGCGTCTCGTGCTGCAGGCTCCGGGGTCCAGCCTGCGAGGGTCTGAGCACTGTCAGATCCCATCGCTTACAGCGAGAGGTAGGACATTTAGCACCTATCACCATCAAACCCATAATCCCTCAATTTACTAGCATCTGTTTGCCAGACTTACTACGCTCTGCCGGTTGGAGCAACAAGGCCAAAAGTACTTCTCAAACACAGGGAAAACGTGCACCCTTGAAATGGCTAAAAGCGTACCAAACGCAGAGCCCGGTGCCCGACTGCGGCAGTAACGCACACCACAGAGCCCTCTGACCATCCCTGTGCCCAGAGCAAGGGCTTCTCTCCAAGGCTGTTACCTTTTAACCCCTAACACTGGAAAACACAACCATTTGAATTGCTTACAGTCACGGCTCTGGGAATTCCTCTCCTAGGCCACCGGACTCGTGGCCGTACCAAGGGCTATTCCGCGGCTCATCCCCAAAGATGCAATATTAAAAAAGGCTATTGCAAGAGTAATTAATACGTGTATTAATGACTGCATTTACCTGCCACCGTGCTTACGGCTCTCCAAACTACTGTTCCCCTGGGTACTCACATTTAAATTATGTGGACTGTACAGTGAATTTCCTCCCAAGCCATCACTGTATCCTCCCGTCTGATTGATAACATGACGCAGGGTATCCACCTTAAAGTAAGGGGAAACAAAATTCATCATTCCAAATCTATTAAAACATCATCACTTACAATAGGCAACATTTTGAATTATGTGAGCCAAAAGGGTTTAGCATCTTCTACGAGAGGCGAATTTATCAATCAAGAATGACTGGCAGAATTTCAACAAATCCTTGCACGTTAAAAACCACACATCTTTGCTTCTCACACCATCCAAACAACAACTTCCTCACAGCAGTGCGTCCTGTAGGTCCTTCTTAAGTGTCTGCAGCAAAGTGCTGTGCATGTTTATGCGTCTGTATGTGCCTGCATGTATGGGAAGAGATTAAGGTGTATATAGTGCATATAAACATGGAGTTATCCCTGTCTGAAAGAATTGGAAAAGTGACTGAGAATGAGTTGCATTTTAATAGCTCAGTTAGATGTGTGCTGACATTTAAATACATGGATAAATAAAAGTTTGTCCAATGAAGGAAAGAAAGATGGGTTGGTGGGGTTTAAAAAAAAAAAAAAAAGAAAAAAAGAAAATAAATGAAAACAAAACCCAAACCAACAAAACAACACAAAGAAAGGAAAAAAGAAAGAAAATTCACTGGATTTACAGTGTCCATGGAAGTCAGACGCACCCAATCCCATTCCATGAGCTCAAGCCAGAGCCGAATGCATTCACAAAGCTTAAAATTTCAATCAGAAAAAAAATCACTCTTTATATTTGTGAAATTCAATGCTGGGGTAAGAATAGGTCACATTCAGAAATATGCAGCCTCCACTCTGCAGCGAGGCACAGACCATTCAATAGAGCCAGAGTAAGGTGGAATTTTTAGCCCAAACCCTACCCTGCTAGAAAGGCCCTACTTTGGGGCATTTCTCCTACCTGTGACTGCACATTGGCTCCGACTTGGGACCCCTGGTAAGAATCCCCATTCAGACTCTGCATGTTCATGAACATGTCCCCAGAATTTGGGAGGTTAAAAGAACCAGAAGAACCTGGAAAGGAAAGAGTTAGGTAGCTGAATAACAGAGAGCTGCAAACACATAACCCCCGAGACCTGAGGGCAGGGGAAGGAGAAGACAGAGAGGAGGAGGAAGTCAGCACACAGCAGCACAGCAGATGCTGGCCCCGGCACAGGCTCGGGCACCGGCCCCCCGCCCACCGGCTCGGCGCGTCCCGGAGCATCCCGCTGCCGGCTCTCGCACCGCACCGGCTGCCGCCCGGGACCGCCATGCTGGGAGAGCCCGGGAGGGTGTGCGACCCGGCTCAGCTTCTCCCTCCAGAAGAGCAGCCTGTGCAACACCAGGTTTTCATGTCGAGAGCTCTCCTCCGGCAGATCGCTTCATCGTGAGATGTTATCACCAAACAGCAGAGAAAAACTCATTTTGAGTCTGTGCCTAACGTCTCCTTGGGAAGGAAATGGCTGGCTATTTCCGACTAGCCGATTTATTACCGTCACAGGAGGAGCCTTTTCCTTACTTTCTTTTCATTAAAGTTCCACACACCCCCCCCGCCCCCGCCATGGATCTTTACACTCTTTAAAAGTTGTCTACAACTAAGTTGCAGCAAACCTTCACTGGAAGCAGTGTCAAACACATCCGTGCTTCGTGGAAACCCTTGCCCCTGGAGCCCAGAAAAGCGACTGCGTCTTTACAAACTCCCCTGCTAATTTAATGCTTAGATTTGCAAAATGTCAACAACACACTAGTGAGACAATTTTAAATACTGCAGGAGAACATGTGGTAGAGCAACTCCAACATAAAAGTTGCATCCTTAGATTTCTATTTATAATATCGACTCCATTTCAAGCAGACCAGTTTAAATTCTAATTAGTGCCTGCTAAAATATTCCTCTGTTTTGTTCTTATCTTGACAATAAATTTAACAGTTCTACAAAAACAGGCTCAGAGCTCTGCCTCACTTTATGTTATTTTCATTGAACAAGAAAAAGCTCAATATATCTATGGAAACAAAGAAGCTGCCAGAAAGCCGAGCCAGGCAGACGCTGCCAGGCAGGAGCTGGGTGGCCCTGCTCCGCTCCCTGCCCTGGCACCCCCGACAGCAGCGCCCAGCCCTGGCTGTGGCCCAGCCCGCGGGGCCCTGGGCTTGCTGCCGCTCCCCGGGCCACGAGCAGCTCTGCACAGGGAGCTGCAGCCTTCTCAGCCCGACCCAGCTCACGAGGGCACCATCGAGGGCCTTCACGGATGAATTTGGGACGCTCTACTGCCCGAGCCGGGTACGTACCAGAGTTTGGTGTGGTGGGGGAGTTTGTCTGGTTGTTCTGGACGGCCGCGGCCACGGCGTGCGCTGCGGTCACAGCCGTCTTTGCCGCGTAGAGATTGGCTTCTTCCTGGAACTTCCCGATGTTCTTCTTGTACCTGATTCGCTTATTGCCAAACCAGTTGGACACCTGCAGCGGAGAGAGGTGGGAAAGGTGAGGGACACAAAGCACCTGACTTGTCAAAGCGTGATCCCTTCGAGACACCATGTCTGGTCCA
>JANVCC010000185.1:750788-758144 GCA_025345505.1 Todiramphus chloris collaris
CCTGGCACTGGGCACGGGTGCTTCCCACCCTGCTGGGGGCACAGGACGTGCTGCGTGCCGAGGAAGGGGCGAGGGCAGAGAGAGGCACGCACGTGCCTGCTGGCCTCTCCCGTTACAGGTGGTTTTCTTGGGTGCACCCTCAGTACAAACCCAAGTCCATTAAGCAATACCAGATTTGGGGGAGCTGGGCAGCCTCTCATTTGGGAGTCCTCAATAGAGTGCCTGAATTTTTCATGTATTCGAGGGAGACCTATAAAGTAAATCTCAACTCAGGTCTTAATTATAAAGCTAAAGGTTGCATTGCTAGTAATGCCAATACTGCAGCCTGCAATCATTAATAGTTAACATGCTCGCCGCAGGCGTTGTTCCTCTAAAGGACCTGAAATATTGATAAGAGGAGCTGATGGAGCTGGGAGGGGACGGCACACCAGCCCTCGTGGCAGGCAACGGGGTGCCGGTGAGCTTGGAAACTGCCGGTGAGCTTCCCCTGCCACCCAAGTGCAACCTTTCCCAAGCTGTATGAGCCAGATCAGCCGTGGGAATAATTGGGGTTTCTATCAGATGTACAGGCCCCACGAAATGCAGAGTGATGCTTTGTCTCTGAAGCTCTCTGCTGAAGGGAAGCTCCATGGAGCAGCGTCATCGGCCTGAACATCACGGTGAGACACCAGTCCAGCGCGTAAATGGGCTCTGGCCTTACAGAAAGCAGCCGGAGCCACCAACACTGTGTGTTTGATTAGGGAGATGCTGGTTTTCTTACATTAACTTCACAGTAACATCTGTTATATGTGATAAAAGGAGCAAATCTGCTTAATATGTTATTGCTACAGGGAAACCACTTGTGTCACTTCAGTCTATTGAGAGGCTGAATTTCTGGCTGGCTTAGAATAACAACTTCAAGCAATCAAAGAAATTCTGATCTATAGAGATAGATTATATGCCTGTCAATAAACTGGCCTTCCCCTGAAATAACAGTAAGTTGTAACAAATGCGTAGCAGCCAGCAAGGCTCCGGAAGGAATCTCACTGTGCAGACAGAAAGCTGACATACAGTGGGGGGGATAACACTGCACCCTTTGGTTTTCATCTTCACCCTTTTTTGCGCACCCTTTTTACCCCAGCACGAGCCCAGCCCCGCAGTCCTTCCTGTGGGGCTCAGCCAGGTTCCAGCACCCCGCTGAATCCATCGTGGCCAACACCACAAATCCGCAGGGATCACAGAGGTGCAGTGGGCAGGGACCGGGTCCACACTGCACAGCTCTGCTGGAAGCGCATCCCAGGGGCCGGGGGGTGGCAGCTTCAGAAGGGAGCTGGGAGGTCGAGGCGCTGCCGGGGAATGGCGGGGCCGGGGCCCGCCCGCTGCTCACCTGCGATACTGTGATGCTGCATTTCTTTGCCAGCTCTTCTTTGGCTTCTTCACTGGGGTAGGGGTTACTGAGGTGGGAGTAAAAATACTCGTTCAAGATTTCTGTGGCTTGTTTACTGAAGTTACGTCTTTTCCGTCTGAAAAGAGAAAGAAAACCAGAGCTGTTCTTCTGGATGCAAACAGGACTCGGGCAGGGTCAGCTGGGGTGGAAACAACCCGTACTGAGTGCACAGCTACATGACAGCACAGCTCGCCACCCAGAAAACTCGATGAAGCTAAAGGCAAGGCGGGTGCTGAGCCTGTCCACAGCACCCCTGCACCCACGTACACAGCCCAGCCTCAGCTCCCCGGCTGCTAACGGCTCTGTGCGGACAGCAGCCCAAGGAACCTCGCTGCCTTTAGCAGGGGGTCGGCTGGGGCTCCTGCACAGGTGTCTGGGGTGAGCAGGGGGGAAAAGGACAGGGCAGCCTCCCGGCCCTGTCCTCACACAGCACTCATTCAGCTAATTGGCTTCCCTGAGCAAGTGGCTTTCAGGGCTTTGCGAAGGAGACCCATCTGTGCGCCCTCCTGCCGAGGGCAGAGCGGGGCCCGGGCTCTCGCACGCCACGTGGGACAGGTACCGAGGCACACGGCCTCGGAGAGAAGCCTTTCCAGAGCACGCAGCCTGGCGTGTGCCCCAGCCAAGAGGCAGTGCTGGCCAGGGAACTGTGCACCCCGCCAGCGTGGCACGGCACAGCATGGCACGGCACAGTGTGGCACAGCACAGCATGGCAGCCATCCCACTGCTGTAGCCTCGCAGGTTACGGCAGCAGCATCTGCACAGCCGTGATGCCTTCCCCCCGACCGACATTGGCCGCTCTCCTTCTCCCCAGAACATCCTCTGGAAAGCCCCGGTTAAACATTTCCTTCAGAGCTCCCTTCCCCTCAGGGCTGGTTGCAATCAAACTGCCTGTGCCCGAGGCCAGCCGGCAGCCAGCGCAATCCCCAGCGCTCTCTTCCAGCGGTATCACGCCGCCGCTAACCACGCCGTATCCTGCAGCAGGCAGCCGCTCTCCCCAGAGCTGTGTTTATCTCATTACTGCGCTTCCGCTCATTTTGCCTTATTTACCTTCCTCCTTTTTAAAGAAATCACTTTAATACGTGCATCTGCAGCTCTACCTTGTGCGGTTCCTGGCGCTCTCCGCAGACATCTCCTCCAACTGGTTGTAATTACCCTCATTTCCACACCTGCCAGTGACCTCCTTGTTAATCACAGGATCCTGCTCTTGTTGAGCTCCTCACAGCTCCAGGTGTGAAGCAGGAGCTGCTGCTGCGGGGAGGCTCTGCCTGGTGCCGGCTGCTCCTCCTGGCTCTGCCGGGCTCTGCCAGCTGCCGGGGCCCTGCTCTGCGAAAGGGCTGGGGATCAATATCCCACCTCACCGGGGCTTCCACGCAGATCTGGCTGGGCCTGTGAGCCCCCTACAAATCCCCTCCTGCCTGCTTCATACAACAGAATGATAGAAGTGTTCCTGTTGGACAAGACCTTTAAGCTCGTGGAGTCCAACTGTTCCCCCAGCACTGCCAGGGCACCACTGCCCCCTGTCCACCACATCTCCATGGTTTGGAAACCCCTCCAGGGATCATGGGGACTCCACCCCTGACCTGGGCAGCCTGGGCCGGGTCTGGACAGCCCTGGAGGAGAAGAAATTGTTCCTCAGCTCCAACCTAAACCTTCCCCTGGAGCAGCTTGAGGCTGTTTCCTCTTTTCCTGGCACTTGTTCCATGGGAGCAGAGCCCGACCGCCCTGGCTCCAGCCTCCTGCCAGGAGCTGTCAGAGCCAGAAGCTCTCCCCTCAGCCTCCTTCTCTCCAGGCTGAACAAGCTCAGGGCCCTCAGCCACTCCTCACCAGACTCCTGCTCTAGACCATTCCTCAGCTCCATTGCCCTTCTCTGGACATGCTCCAGCCCCTCAGTGTCCTTCTGGGAATGAGGGGCCAAAACCTTCACCCAGGATTTGAAGGGTGGCCCCCCAGTGCCGAGTGCAGGGAGAAGATCCCTGCCCTGGTCCAGCAGCCTGCAGAATCAGCAGCCTGCTTTGAAGGCCGTGGGGATGGGCTCTGGCAGCAACACGAGTGTCCGAGGGACACGTGTGCTGGCTGTGAGCAGTTCAGAAGGTGCTGCTTCTCCCGTGCCCCAGTCAGGGGACAGCTTGCTGGGAGACAGCCCAGCAGATCTGGCTTTTGGAAGTATCATCACCCTTCTCACCTCGGGCACACGCAGCTGCTAACGCGGCATCAGCCACAGCCCGTGGGCACGTCCCTGCCAGAGAACCTGGCTCTCCCATTACGGGGTCAGTGTTCTGCAAGGCCGGCCTCACACTGCGAGACGTCGGTACCGGCAGCCACTGAAGTAACTGCCAGGGTGACAAAACAGCCCTCTGTACAAACCCTGTGTGACTGCACACGGGCAGAGTAAACGAGCACCGGGTAAACAAGCCTGGTCTTTGCACTAGAATACGTAGAAAAGTCACTCTATTTATGAAAGCTCTGTGCAGGAACCCCCCTTTCACAGCAGCTGCTGGGTGAAGGACGAGGGCCCTGGGGGGCTGCTGAGGCAGAGCAGCTTCTCCCACAAGGTCCCTGCCCATGTGGGGACACAGGTTCCAGCAGGGCCAAGCTCTCCCCGCACTGCCCAGCAACTGCCCCTTCCCCCCCAGAAGAGCCAGGGACACTCGCCTCTGCCTTACCTGGCATCAAGGAACCTTGATCTTAAAATCATTACTGCTTCACAAGTGCTTTGTTTGAGCTGCATCTGGATGGAGCTGAATTTTCGATGAATGATGCCCACCATCCTTTCAATCTCCTTGGGAGAAATGGGACGTGTCCGGCTCTGTTCTCTGAGAAGGTTCATCACGTGTGTGGTAAATTCATTACATGCCTGCAAAGGAAGAAGAGGCTCAGAAGCTGTTTCGTGCCACCCCACAAGGACACAAGCTCGGACCTGGCTGCTGGGGGGAAGGAAGCACTGGGGTGGCTGGGGGACCCTCTGCACGAGCAGATCACACACAGCCTGTCCCTGAGACCCGGGGCTGTCCCAGGGCAGCCAGGGGAGCCGAGCAACCATGGCACAGCTTCTTCCACACTTATCCCTTGCAACAATCCCAGCTGGCCCACAGTGGAGAGGAGAGGTCGGGACGGGCACGGGCAGTGGCAGCGGGCAGGAGGGGGACGTGGCACGCACCCCTCAGCCAAGCGAGCGCACGCGGGGAAGGGCTGCGTGTCCTGCAGCCCTCCTAGCCTGGGCGGGCAGGGCTGGCACCACGGCTGAGCAGCTCCAGACCTTTCTGGGGCCCATGGGCTCCCCTCAGAGGGGGTTTCAGCGAGGCCGTGCCTGAGCCTGGCCCAAGGCACTCTGCCGAGGTGCTGAAGGAGGGAAGGCACGAGGAGCCATCAATTATCAGTCCCAGAACACGCAGGCGAATGGACGCGGCGACACAAACTTCTCCAGGCTGCATCATTAACAAACGCCGCCTGATCCGAGCCTCGGCAGCACCAAGCGGCTGGCACGCTGGCGTCCCGGCTTCCCCACGCTGCCTGGGAGCTGCCATGAGCTCTGCTGACTTCTCTCTCCCTTATCTCTTTCAAAAACAAGCCCCAGGACTGCTGTGCGCTGGGCAGAGCTGCACGGTGGCCACGGGGCTAATCCCTTCCCAGGGCCAGCCGGTATTCGAGCCTGTTTTGGACACTAACCTACCCCCGTGCCGACGGAGCCCTGGGAAGAGGTGCGGGGCCGGGCGCTGTGCTGGGGCCACCCACCATAACGCAACCCCAGGCTGAGTCCACGGGATTTCACTCTCGTGCATCTCACACAATGGCCACGAGCAGGATGCTCAGCAGCCAGTAAATCACACGGAGGAAACACTGCAAGAACCTCATCCAGACCCTGGACGTTACGTATCTGTTTGACTCTACCTCTACTTTTTCCTCTAAAGCCCGGGTGAAAAGTATCTATGTAATCTGTCTGACAACTACATGTTCAGGGATTCTCCTTCTTTTCAATACGTTGTGCAAGGGAAAGAGTTAAAAGTGAAAAGTTTATGCATCCAAAAACTCATAATTTCCTATAACATTTGCTGAACGTCTCACAACTTATTAAGTGAAGCCATCTATGAATGCAAATGCTGATTAGCAATTTGGCAATAGCCCAACATTCGCAGAATTCACATAGCTTTTCTTTAAACCAGTAGTTCATACATGATTAATTAGAACATCTCATTTATGTAGTGTGCACTTTAGCTCATTACTCTAAGTAAAATTCGTTAAGTATTTACATTTAGATAATTAAAATCTGGGTACACCCTTAAGAAAGATGCATACACTTCAGGCAAAGTGATTTTTTTTTCTTTACACTACTGAAAGTAAATTACAGGCTAATTTACATCCTTGCAGCACCCGTTTGGAGGCAGCGCTCCGGCGAGGCTCGGCGAGCCTTGGTGCAGACGCCGAGCGCGCCAAGGTCGCGGTGCCACGGCGGCTGCCCCAGCTCCAGGCCAGCGCGGGCACGACGGTTCCTCCCGCCAGCCGCGGCTCCCTGCCCTGCTCACGGCTGCCTGAGCCACGTTCAACACTCACCCTCGGTTCCCATTTGCCTCTTTCCTCTCTTTCTCTTTTGCCATTTCCTGCAGCAAGGCTGGCGGAGGTGAGCAGTCACCATCCCCTCTCACGGCGCGGAAGCGATGGGGACGCTGCCCCAGCACCCCGGCCACCCTCCTCTCGCCCTGGGGCTGAGCCATCGTGCCAGCAGCACAACACCGGCTCTGGCACGGAGTGAGGGCTCGCAGGCTGCGGGACACAGCAGCTCCCTCCCGGAGACCAGAGAGCAGCTCCGGCTGCCCCAGAGCTACAGCTGAACCCAAGCATTGGGTGCTGAAGGAACGTTTCAGGCACACAGCTTGCCAGGCACCCCCTCGTTTGCGGAACGGGGAATTCGATTTTAAAGGGCAATAAAAGCGGCAACTATTGCATTAAAAATATTTTCAGATTTATCTTTTCTATGAGGAATATTTGTCCACAAATGTAGTATCAAAAATTGGATGTTTCAAAGCTAATGTGAGTTGCTTGCTTTTGAGAAGAAAAAAAACTTACCCTGAATTTACTTGAATTGCTTCATCTGGTGACAGCTACTTAGAGAGCCTGCTTTTAATTTATCTTCACCAGCACCTCCCATCTGCAGAGCTACCTCAGTGCAGCAGGGTGGAAGCTCAGAAGACTCTGATGCTTTGTCTTGTTTTCTCTTGTTTATTTATAGCATCCGAGCTACTTGATCCCTTTTTCAGTACTATTTTTCAGGCCTCTGTTTGGTGCCCGAGACATTATTAATAATGTCAGGTTATAAGTGATGGCCTTGTTAACCTGCTAAGAAACCTTGTAGGAGTGGGGATGCTCCCATTTGCCTTAATGCTTCATCAAGACTCCTCAGAGGAGCACGAGAAGAGAGGAAATGGCCCAAAACAGTCTTTGGGGGCAGGGTGCTAGCCCGCGCTCCGCGGGGCTGGTGCCACCTCCTGAGCAGCCGCATTTCACCCCAGTTTGGGGTGAATTCAGAAGACATCTGTGAACTCAGGAAGCAGGTTCCCAGCTGCTCCAGGAGGCCTGGGACCCTTACAGTACTTTTGCCTACAGCAAAAATGTATTTCAGTGTAATTATAGAAGATAGCTTTCAATATGTCATCTCTATTATAGTAGCTGTAAATTATGGAAGGAGCTGCCTGTGTACGGCCATTTCTCCCGGCGCACGGCGCGGGGAGAGCTGTGTGATGGCGTGACACACTTTCCATTTCTCTTCCCTTTTTTTTTTTCTCCTGAGCGCATTCCCCTAACTGGCAACAAATATCAGGATCAAACTCTGCCTGGCAAGCGTCTCCAGGAAGCCGCTCTGGTTCCTGCTGCCGGCTGCAGTGGGGCTGCAGCAGCTCCCGTGCCAGGAGAGAGGTGGCAGGAGCTGCTCCCCAGCC
>JANVCC010000185.1:758154-763154 GCA_025345505.1 Todiramphus chloris collaris
TGCGTTGAGACAAGCCGGCAGGAGACAGTTTGCTGCAAGGCTGGGGAAATTATCCTGTTTCTGTAGAGCAGCCGTTGCTGGGTGTCAGGATCCACAGGGAAGCATACATGTTTCAGATCAGCTCCACCTCTCTCTCCTTCTCCAGGCAGCACTTGAGCATCCTCCAAAGTTCCCCGTGGTGTGGACGGATGGCTGTGACATTTCAGCCGAAACCTTTGTAAATGGAGCTACAGGGCTAAAAATGCTCCTGCTTCCCCCACATCATTAAACTTATTAGAGTGAAAGGACTCTTGCCAGGAAACGGCTGCGAGCCCCGACCTGCAGTTGCTCTGGCCCCAGATCTCTCTCCAGCCGTGTCCCTGCGGTTTTCTACGACACGCTGCTGCTGGCCGGTGCTCGTTCACTGATGGCCATCCCCGCTCCTCGCCGCAGGCTGCACGCCAGGGCCCTGCCGTGCAAGGAGGGCCCAGGGGCCGTGCAGGACATCTGGGGTCCTTGGAAGGTGAGGGGGGAGTCGTTTGAGGGAGAAAAGGAGATCTGCACAAAGGCCCTGCCAGTTACTGGCTGTTATCCCTTCAGCACTTGCACAACACAGTGGAAGAGGAGGCACAGATGAGACAGTGCCACCGTCACCTGAACCACACAGTGCCACTGGCACCTGAGCCACACAGTGCCACCGTCACCTGAACCACACAGTGCCCCCAGCACCTGAACCACACTGGCCTTGAGCCAGCCTTGTGCCACCCACACCACGTCCTGTACTGGTGGGCACCGTCCCCCCACTCCTCCTCCAGTCTCCACCAGTGCCCCACACCCACTCCTGCCAGCCCATCGAGTCCACCCGCCGCTGACGCTTGGCAGACACCACTGGGCTGTTGGTGTGGGCTGTCGCAGACCCTGCCAGTGTTTCTCTGGTGCCACAACAGCCAAGCAGACAGAGCTGTCTCAGAGGGTCGGCACACAGAAAAAGGGGAACTCTAGAATGAAGTGTTATGGAGGCTCCGTGCCAGCGAGGCAGGGAGGGGACGCACACCGGGGCAGAGCACAGGGGCTGGGGAAGGAGTGGGGAGCATGGTGTGCTCTTCTCCTTGCCCTCGCCGTTTCGAGCGGTTCTCTCACTGCCTCCACATCTCGTGTGGTTTTGGTCTGTACAGCCCGGAGCTTCGCCACGATGGGCTGGGGGCGAGGGTAGGACCTCCCCAGCTCAGCTCAGGAAACCACGGGCTGATGAGATTGGCTGAGCTGATTAGGCTCAGGGCTTACAGGCTTTATTAGGACACCTCTGGGAGGGGAAAATCACTCGAGGCTTGCAAGGGCCAGCGGTCTCGTGGAGTTCTTTCTTCCCCATCTCCTCTGATGCCATTGTTCCTTGCAAACCAGAGAAGAGAGGAGGCAGAGCGGTCTCTCCATGGATTACAGGGGAACAGGGGCAGTACAGCCCCCACCCCACGGGCAGGAGCGACGCTGTGCCCAGCTCCAGCCAGCAGCACATAGCAAACGTTCCCGGTCCCACTGGCATGGCGAATGTGGTGGATCACCAGGTCCCAGCAGTGAACGTAAACCCACGGGTCTGCAGCACGCTCTTTGCTCCAAAGAAAGACATCAACAGCCGGGGCCTGCCTGGGATTTCCATATTTCCTATTGGGAGCGGCCGCTCCCACAGCCCAGGCAGGCACCGTGCCGGTGCCCCGTGCCACCCACTCCCTTCACACTGGCTCTGTCCGACTCGCCGCGGCCGAGCCTCGCACCAGAGCCTCCCGCCGCCTGCTCCGGGAGCCCGTGGGCTGAGAGCGCCAGCACGGCCCTCGCCTGCCTGCGCTCCCCACTCGCCAGGCCCAGCCTTGCAACACCTCAGCACGGGGCACGAAAGCGGCACCGAGAACAGACAGCGCTCCTCCTCTCTCCCTCTCCTAGCTGGAAACACGGGCTCGACTGGCGCTTTTACGCGGTAACAGACAACAGAAAACATGCAAGACATGCGTCCTGGGTCCAGCGAGTGGCTCCTCGAAGCCCGACAGCCTCCTGTGGCATCAGGGCTCTTTCCGGGGGCGGGGGTGGGGAAGGGGAGGAGGGGGTGTGCTCCGGAGATGGGCAGCGGCGGGCGCTGGCAAGCGGAGGTGCGGAGGAGAGCAGCGGCAGGTACACGTACAACTGAGAGGCTGATGTCTGACCTGTTCATATTTCTCCAGCTCTGTGTGATAGATTTGTCTGATCTGGGTCAATTTGGCTCTGTAATCTGAGTGTTCAATAGAGTTATCTGAAGACCCTCCAGAGGCTGCTGCGGCTGCAGCTGCTGCCGCCGATCCCCCACCTTTCTCCGGACCTGAGACTCCTTCTGCCAGAAGCATATTGTCTAGTCTCATTAGCTGGGGATCGGGAGGGTCTTCCTCCTGGGCTCCTCGGATGCTCAAACCTTGGGCAGAAAAGAGAGAACAAGAGAAAACACAGTCAGTATTTCTCGTATCTGCCCGGCCGCTGCCCGCTCGCTGCACGCCTGTGAGGAGCCCTCCTGCCCCATGGGGCCACGGGGACCGGACCTGCCCACAGCCCTTCCTCCGTCCCTGAGGTGCTGCCTGACCGGGAACCCTCCTCTGGGGCAGGTCCCCTGAACCACAGCCCAGGCAGGTGCTGTGGGGGGATGGCAGGACCCTCTCGGTTCTCATCCAGAGCAAGAACATCTCCACGAGGCTTTTAGAGGACACTGCAATTTTTCAACACTTTGTTGTAAGTACTGAAGGAGAATCCTCCTGATTACAGCGACGTACGCCCTCCGGTTGTGTTCCACGACACAGCTAAACCTGCGCAAGGCTGGCATTATCCTGTGCACTATACCACCACGATGCAAGACCATGTGGTAAAACTAAGTGCATGGTTTATTTGCAAATAATTGATTTGTTTCTCATTTCCTTCCAAAGAGATCTAAGCGCCACGTGACTGTTACGGGGACTTGCACTACAGGATTCCATCCTTCCTGTGAGGTATCGGTTTAACACGTGTGGGCAAAGAGCTGCCACTCGCTCCTCGACTACGGGAGACCCTGTGAAATTCAGGGAGAGGCTGCAGCTCCTGCCAGCACAGAGCCCACGGGCACGGACTCTTCCAGGAGTGCCTGTGGTCCCTGGCTCCGCACAAATTCCACATCGGAGGAGGGAACTGGTGGAGACAGAACTGGGAGCATCGCCTCGGGAGCAGCTGCTCCGGGAGCGAGGTGTGGAGGGGCCAGCACCCCTCACTCCAGAGCTGCTCCCCAGACCAGTGAATTAACCTTCCCCTTGCTGGGCAGGGATTTGGCTGCTACCGCGATGCTGGCATACCGAATATGTGCTTAAAATCGCCAGTGCTCTTGCACTGCCTTGTTGGGAACAACATTTTAAATCTAATTTTGGTTTTAAATCAAGAATTTCCAAAGCGCTGCTCAGTCAGCAATCTTTTCTGCGTCCTATAGATCAAGGCTGACAATTTGTAAGTTTAATCAGGTCACGCAGGCTCGGTGCCAACCTGTTATCAACAGACACGAAAAGAAAGTTTAAAAATAATTACAGGAGTACAAAAATCGCTAGAGCCGTGGCTTCCTGAATCAACATCTCCATTAGCGCCGCAACGCAACTGTGTACATCCCAGCCCAATTAACCTCTTTAGATCTGTTTAAGAGCAGGTACTCGTGCTCTGGGTAGAAGCAGGTCCCAGGGGCCTGCCGTCGGCACCCCGCGTGTTTGCACGGGCGCCTGCACCCGTCTCGGCTCCTCGTGGCAGCGTGGGCTCCGAACGGGCTGTGCCAGACGTGCCAGCACCATCCGCAGCTGCCAGGCAGGCAGCTGAGCGCCAGCCACGCCGCGTTCCGCGCTAGCCGGGAACGGCAGCCGCTCCGGCACAGACAGATTTCACCCTCGCTGTCCTAAACCCCATGCACAGCAGGAGATGACCCCCTGGCTGGCCAGCCTCCAGACTCAAGAAAGCACAGCATTAATTTTGCTCTAAAATGCACATTTTAAAACCTGTCACCCTCATTTAAAACCATAATTCCACATAATTTCATGGGAATAATAAAAATGTCTCATCATCTCCTTAAATTATTTCTGTTGCCTGTTCAGGGTCCACAGATGAGCACGGT
The DNA here is from genome assembly GCA_025345505.1 of Todiramphus chloris collaris. Lineage (NCBI taxonomy): Eukaryota > Metazoa > Chordata > Aves > Coraciiformes > Alcedinidae > Todiramphus > Todiramphus chloris. The sequence continues at coordinate 762,266 of JANVCC010000185.1, forward strand.
GCGACACCACGGCCCACCGTCCTGGCACGTCCCTGGGCTGGCACACGCGTGCTGGGGACAGCCCTGGCTGTCATCTGTCACCCATGCCGAGGGGCAGGGTGATGCCACGCTCGGGGGTCTCAGCGGCAGGAGGGATGGGGGTGTCCCCAGCCGTCCTGCACCCACCATGGCTCCGCTGGGCCCGCGCTGTGCTCACCCCTCACTGCTCCTGCTCAGCACCTGCCCCCTGCGCTGCTGCCAGCACAGGGAGGTTTTTCCATGGGGTTTTGGCGAGGCTCCTCCTGTTTATCTTATTCCTCCTCTGCCCTGGTGTCCGCATGTTTAACAACATCCTGGTTTTAATCCACTCCAGCTCCTGTCCCCTGCTCATGATCGTTCTCTACTGTTGTTTGTTCTTTTTGCTCCTGGACCGTTTCTCGGTCCATGTTTCCTGTGCTCTGTTTTGTTCTTTTTGCTCCTGGACCATTTCTCAGTCCATGTTTCCTGTGCTCTATTCCAGCTGTTTCTCCCCAGCTGCATTTCTGCCGTGAAACTCTCCCCACCCTCCCTGTATCACAGCAGCAGTCCTGCTCTGCTCCCCTGATGCTGTGAGATGCCAGGTCAAAATCTGCTGCAGAATAATTTGGTACAATCGCTGCGATTTCTGCGTCATTTACTTCCACGAATGGGACAAAGATTAAAGGGCTTTGTCCGAAATGACACTATCCATCCAGGCTGAAATTAATATTCAAAACCCCCAACCCTCCCCGTATAAATCTGACAAAGGAGAGCAGGCGTTCCCCAAGGTTTAAATGCAAAGGCTGACGTCTGCACTGGAGGCTGCAGGAGCCGGCGAGAGGCCCTGAAGCACGAGAGGAAGAAATTCAGCAGATAAGGACAATGACGAAGC
>JANVCC010000185.1:768154-812659 GCA_025345505.1 Todiramphus chloris collaris
CTCTTGGCATCTCCCTCTCGCTCCGGCCCGCAGGCACCTGGCTTTAAGGAGCGTGCTGTGCAGCACACAGCGGGTCAGGGCAGCAGGGAGGCCCCCAGGCACCCCTGGCCATGCTGCTTTGGGCGACACTGGGTGCAGCCTGGTATCACTGGATCATCGAATGGTTTGGGCTGGAAGGGACCCTCTACAGATCATCTCATTCCAACCCCCCTGCCATAGGCAGGGGCATCTTCCAGCAGAGCAGGTTGCTCCCCATCATGAGTAAAGCCCCGAGACCTTGCGAAGCGGTGCTGTGGTTGGGGGCTCCAGGCGACGTGGCAGTGCCACGTGCCCAGTGTCCCCCAAGCCGGGGGGCTGCAGCAGGTCCCTGGAGCGCGGGACAGCGCAGGCGGCACAGCGGTAAATCAGGCGAACGAGGTCTCCGCTTTAACATTGCGAAAACGCACACTTATGTAAAAATATGATCAAAGTTTTATACATGTAGAATTTCCTAACAATAAATCACATAAATGGATATCTACACTGGGTAATAAAACTGAACAGATTCTAAACTGATCGGTAAAGTTGCTCATAAATTGTTGGTTTTAGCAAGCTGTAAACAAAAGCTGTATAAACACCGAGTGAGCCTTATAATGTAGCTAGGTACACAGAGAAGTGCTCCAGCTGCTCTGTCTTCAGAGAAAACCCACTGGTTTTGGACAACATTTGGGACTCTTTTGTTATTGCCCAGCATAAACATTAGATCTCCTGCTTGATATACTGGCAACAAAGGGTGAGGAAGGAGCAGAAACAAACACTGGCGACGCTCATGGTGCTCTCCTTGCAGAGGTTTACACGCCATTATGTACCTCGCTGTGGTTTGATGGGGCTGCGCAAGGCACATCTCTTCTCTGTGCTGTCTCTATTTTACTTAATTGCATCTCAACAAAACAAAGAAAGCACACATATACTCATGCAAACCATGCACTAAAGGTAATACTTACCTGACAGGGACAGAAACTATGCGGGATTCCCAGCCCAGAAATCACAGGAGAGTACACTGTAAATTCTCATCTTTTCGAACGCCCGTTTCAGTATGAAACAGCAACGATCATTTTAGCCGCCTGTCCGGGGGTGACACGCGGAGCCAGCGAGCCCCCAGCACCAACCCGCAGATTAGGTTACCAGCACAGAGGCTTGGAACCTGCCAGGGAAAAGCCCTTCCCAGAGCGGGTGCTTCAGGTGGTAAAGGCAGAGATGTCAGCTTTGATTTGAGCTAACAGAAAGGAATCTTTGGATGGAAAAGCTCCAGGACCTTTGAATTAAATGAAAGACCAGAACACTCTACAGAATGTCTGCAATAACAGTCTCTACAGAAAATTATGAGGAACTACATAAATCCACCCTCTTCCTCTTCACACAGGCTCATTAAAGCAGTACTGACTCTCTGGGCAGCTATAATTCTGCTGAGTGATACCCTGGAATCACCCTGTCAATACCCAGTGGTGTGCTGCCTCTCCAACTATCTGTGCCCCTAATATTCCTCTCTTTGATGGGATTTGCTGACCTTTAATCTGATGCTAGTTTACTCTCATCACTGAAGTGCAAGTCAGAGAGCAATAAAACGGCAACCTCACTGATTCAAAAGGGAGAGCTAAAGCGCCACTAACTGTGAATCTAACCTTTCGTAATGGCTCTCCCCTTAAAAGGGGAAACATGAAGTGCAAGGCAGCTAAAACAAACAATATTTAATGCTGACTACAAGATTTATTGCAGCCCTCTTTGCATGAGTATTAAATTGGAATTTCAGGGCTGTAAACTGAGGAAGAGGAGAGGGACAGCCAGTGCAGACAGAGCCACGGCCTCGCGCAGCATCTTCCCCCGTGCCCAGTGTCCCCAACGTGCCACGGGCACTGCCAGCACCGAGCGGAGCAGGGCATGGCGGCCGAAAGGCGTGGGCAGCGAGGTGGGGCTGGCAGGCCTGAGCTGTCTGGGCACAGACCTGCCCCAGAGGCAAAGGACCCGGAGCAGCGCCAGGGCACGACAGGCGTGAGCTGCGCTCCTGATGAGAGGGAGACGCGTGCGCAGGTCTGCACGTGCAGCTTCTCCCAGGGTGCCCAGCACTGGAACTGGTGCTGGACACCACTGGAACTGGTGCTGGACAGCCCTGTGGAGCAGCCCTGCCGCCACACACGGCGCAAGCTGCTAGAACACGGATCTGGTCGGCCCCTCACGACATCCCGTGCCACTGTGGGATGTGCAGCGCACCCGCAGAGCCATCGTGGCCCTTGACCACCAGCCAGGGCCACCGGGAAACAAGAGACCTTGTGCTGCTGGAGAGGGTAAGGGTGAGGCTGCCCGACAGGTCCCTGGGCACAGGCAGCAGGGGACTGAGCAGGGGCAGAGGAGGGATGGGGAGCGGTCTGTCCTGACCGAACCTCTCCAGCTGGGTGGCCCCACGCTGGGTCTCACTGGAGGAGGCACACATCCCCTGTAAGAAGGAAAGCAGGTGGAAACAGAGGTTATTCTCAAAGTGCTGGTGCTCTTCCCCGGAGGAGCCACTGGGGGCTGTCACACGGCCTCTCCCCAGCTCTCAGCCCTGAGCATGGGGCAGCTCCAGCCCTCAGCCAGGGTCCCCTCGTCCGGCTGTGCCCGTCACCATCTGGCAGTGCCAAAACAGCCGCAACAACGGGTAAAAACCCGGAGAACAGCCTGTCTCTACATGCGCCACACAACATCTCCACCCATTCCCTTATCCATTCCATAAACTGCAGGAAATAACGACTTGCAATGCGAGCCAAACTTCCCAGCGGGTCTGTCTGCTTTGCCCGTCCCAGAAGAGCTGCTCCCGGGCTGCCCAGCTGGGCACTGCAGAGGCATACAGCAAACACCACGACTGTCCCTCCTGTCAGCGCCTCAAAGCCGCTGCTGCCAGGGCCAGCGCTTGGAGAGAGCGTGACCAGTGCCTCCCACGGCGTCCCAGGCTGGCGCAGCGCGGGCACGAAGCAAGCGAGCGCAGGAGGCAAAGCTCGCCCGTCGCGTACGCACCGTGCAACAGAAAACACACCGAAGCTGCGTCGCAAAGTAGAAGACAAATTATTGCCTAACAAATTTCTCTCTGTCTCTCTGGGGAAAATAAAGACTGACAGCTTTGGGTTTAACAGGTGCTGCTGGAAGATGAGCTACTTATTAATACTGCTAGGAAGGAAAACGATGATAAAAACTATAATGTGATTAATTATTTATGTTTACGAGAATGATTTTTTTAAGAGTTACAGTTTGTCATGCAAATCGCCCAGTCTGGTTCGCCTCGACGCATCGCACCCCAGAAGGTGCCCGAGGGCTCTTCGCAGCACGTGCAGCCATTTCCACGCCACCACCGGGCAGCAGAGCCAGGGCCCGGCCGCCCCGGCGCTCAGCCTCCTCCCTGCCCCCGCGGCGAGCGCTTCGCTGCCAGGGACGAACACGGCGGTGGCATTTTCCGAGGCAGGAGAGACTGACACAAGTTTCCCATCAGCGCAAAGGCCAGGAAAGCTCCCGCAGCCACTTCCCACCTGGCGCGATTCCTCTGCCGGCACACCGAAGGCAGAGTGCCGCAGGGGAAAGACTCGGTCCTCGCCGTGGCCCCCGTCCCCCCAGCTCTGAGGTGCTGCTGGTCCCTGTGGAGACGATGTCTCCATCCCGTCCTTCAGCAGAGAACATGGCAACCAGCACCGTGGCACCGGGATCCCACGTCGCGGAGCCGCGGCACCGGAACCACCAATCCAGCCACGATTTACCCGCAGCAGTTACTGCACGGAACACCCCCTGGCACTTGTGAGCAGGAAGCGGGGAGCGTGCACTTGCAGAAACTCACAGCGACAGACTTTGTCAAACCTAACAGGCACTGATAAGGGGAGAGCTTTTATAAGGGATACGAAGAGATGTATCAGATGAGAGCGAGGCTGAATACAAAACAGTATTAGTAAAAAAAAGAACAAAGAAAAGGCCTGCTCCGTGTAAGAACTGGTAATACATTAAAAATTTAAAACCTGGCACGACAAATCTGGATACTTCCTGCAGAAGACAACTGATATTAATGAACAGGCCTCTGCATTCATTGTCTGGGATCCCAGAGGAAAAAAATAATGCTGGTTACACTGAATTTTTTAAAGAGAAATTCTTCTCTGAGCAAACAGCTCCTCTGCCAAATCGCCAGATAATTCCTGGTAGTTTTAACCATCTGAAAACATTCACCTGCCTGAGCACTGGGTTCACGTGAACGTACCTCACTTCTCCGTGCAATTCCTCAGCACGGGACTTCATCGGAGCCTGGCTTCCCCCACCAGCACCCATTCAAGAAGCACTCAGGTTTGGCTCACTGCCCCTCCCAGCCCCAGATAATGCAGCTCCCTCGGGACAAAAAGGGGTTTGGTTCCTGGAACCCAGCAGCACTTGAGCAAGGCTGAGGGGAGGACAACATGGGGCTCCCATCTGCACGGGCCCCAAGATATCCCGGACACAGCCCCAGAACTGCCAGCCTGGATTCAGGGCTTGGTGTCACTTCTGTGGCCAGGAAACAAGAAGAAGTCTGGGAAATGCCGAGCGGTGCACATTTCTCTGCTAGTGGACTCAATATCTAGAGTGTGATGAAGAGCAGGAGAAACACTCAGTGGCATTTTCACTTGGCTGACAAGCATAATGTGAAAGCCTTCGTGGGAAACTTCTCCAAGTCATGTCGCAAGACCCAAGTGGCCACAGACCATCAGCTCCACGGAACGCATCGTGGAGAGCGGAAACGTGAACCAGAGGAGGCTGATGGAAAGAGCGTTTCGAAAGGAGGAGCTGGGTGAAGCCCGGGCACCCGAGACCAATGACACACAAGGGGCTCAGCCCCTTGGCCAAGCAGGTCACACTGGTCCCAGCTGCCCAAAGGCCATCCATGAGCCTCAGCTTCTCCTGCGTGTTCCCAAAGCCCGCAGGGCTCCTCAGCGCAGCAGCTCTGGGAGCGCCCCATCCTTGCAGCACAACGTAACCCGCGGGTAAGCCTAACGAGGGCCCGAGGATGGCAGAGCCCACGGCTGTGCGTGGCTCTGACCTGAGCCGGGCTGCAGAGTCCCCTCGGCCAGAGCAGCGAGCCCGGCCGGGGCTGGGAGCCGTGCTGGCTGGTGAGGGACGGAGGCATCGGCAGCCTCCTGCTCACGGGCTCCGAACGGCATCTCCCTTCCCTGCGAGGCTGCAGTGCTGTGTAACAGCCGCACACTCCAGCGCACACAACAAGCAAAAGGCTCATTGTTATTGCTGTCGCTGCCGCACTCCTTAGGTGGCTGGGTGCTTGGGTGGAACCCTACCTGCCGGCAGCAACGCGCGCTGGAAGAGGCTGGGAACATCAGCAGCTTACACCAGGGTCACCCGTGCAGCGCACAATTATGCCGGGGCGAGCTGTGTTACAGGGAATGCCTCAAGTTTTAAACTGTCATTAGAATATCGTGGCCTGGTTTTAACAATACAGCAGCGCTTCTAATGATCTTTAAGGTAATTCGCTATTCAGACCCCAAGCAAAAGATGCAAATGTACCACTGAAAGCTCCTTATTAAATACCCACAGGCTACAGTTCTGTACAATAAGTGGTCCAGGTCTTTTTAGAACATCCTAATTAGATGAACAGAGATGCAGAAAAATGCAAAACCAGGTCATGCAGCAAAAATGTTGGGGGGAAAGAAAAAGCTGCAAAACAACCCCCCTCCAAGCCACTCATTAAATACCCTCCCCCACTCCACATCCCTTATTAAAACCCTTGCAGTGTGACGAAGTGGAGCCAAAGGCTTCCAGCCCACCATTGCCCCCAAAACAGAGGTGACTGTTATTGTTAAAGTTAAGTTTTCAGTTCATTGCCAGGGATATGTCTAAGTGATGATATAAATAATACGATGAATAATACATTAAGCAAAAACCCCATCTGAAATTAAATTTGCCTTGGGTTATCTCCCTTTTTACTATATACACATACAGAATTATTATGTGCTGGGTGCGGGGGGGGGGATGCTAATATCAAGGTAACACTTTTTCCCCCTTTGAAAGGAGCAAGAATTGCTACCCATGAAAAGCTGCTGTCTTACACCAGAGAGATCAGGGCAGAACTTCCCTTCTCCCTGAAATAAGGGGATAAACTTGGGAGACAGGTTTCAGGGCTGATTGGAAAGAATCTCTCCAGCACGGCTCAAGCAGAGCTGTTTGCTTTGGCCTGGTGTGCCTGCATGCGAAGGAACGTGCAGCATCATTTTCAGGTGCACCAAGGTTCATCAGACTCTCCCGCCCGGCCTCGCTGGGATAAATTACTTTCAGTGCTGGGAGCTGGTCTTACATTTATTTGATCTTTATGTCTCCAGTTTAGCTCAGATGAGTACCAGTCCTTTACTCAATGGCTCTTTAGCATTTAACACTGACCTTGCTTTGATTTCCAAAACATTCCCACCACGGCCAGTGTTTGCTCACACTGGGAGAAATCCCAACTGTGTCTGGATACTGGACAAAGGAAAGGAGTGTTCAGCAGGAGCTGGGGTGGTGAACTGGGCTGTGCACCAAGCGCAAGCACCTAGGTCTCTGCCCTGATGCTATGGTAAAATTGCAGTGTGATTTTAGACAAACCACTTCTCCTCACGCCTCTGTTTCATCAGGCGGTAAGGCTGGCACTTGGGTCACTCTGCAATGTCCTGAGGAGTCTTGGCTAAAAAGCCCTAGGAACTAAGGCCTTGAAAATACACTGGCACCCATTTCCAACCAACCCCCGGGCTTCAGTACAGCTAGTCCTCACGCTCTGTACCAAAAGCAAGCAGTTTCCCCTCTGAACACAGTGCCACGAGGCAATGGATATAGACTGGAGATCTTCTGAACTAGTGACTTCATCTGTCAGCTCTCCATGCCACTGGGATGGGCATCCTGCTGCCAACTGTCTGCTAAGGCACTCCAGAGACCAGGGCGCTAACGCGAACGGTGCCAATTCACAGGCTGGTTTTGTCGTGTGAATATCGGTTCAAAGGCAACCAACTGAGACCAGGAAATCTCACTGCCTGAATTCTCCAAGAGAGAAACTTTGGGCAACTGCTGACAAAGCCTGGGAGACTGGAGAACAGGCAACCTGCTCTGCTCCCACGGCACCCAACCACAGCACCATCTGACAACCGGGTCCACTGAGGTGGGCACACGTTCCACCATGTATTTCCACTGGAGTTCCTACCACACTAACGGTAAGGTCTTTGGTGCCAACGCACCCCGGCTCTTCTTCCCCCTCTCCCCGTGCCCTGCCCTGTGGGCACCGTCAGCCTGGGGAAGGAGAGGCTCTGACCCTGGCACACCAGCTCCACGGGGCAACAGCATCGCCTCGGCTGTCATCTGGAATCCCTCAGCCTCGCCTGGGAGTGACGCTGGGAAAGAAATGGTTAATGCGCTAATTACCATAATTAAGAGTTGCCAATTTAATTATAGCTGAGAATATTAATGCTGTAACATTTGTTGGAGTGCAGAAAACAAACCTGTAATGCACAGACTTTGTTCGCAAACATCTAATGGAGCCCTCCTCCACTTCGCTTGGTGCTTCAGCGCTGACACAACAGCGATAGGTTCAGATTGAAGAACTTGTCAGCAATCAGGCAGGAGGAGGCTAATTAGCTGGCAGGTTAATGAGTGTGATGGCTCTTGACAGCATTTTGTTACAGCCTCTACTGTATTTAAACAATAAATGATTATTACTTAAACACAGTGGAGACAGTCTTATTAGGAGAGCTAGACCATATATTTATTTTCATAAAAATGAGACTAATTCCTTAGTGGAAAGAATAAAATGCAAGATTTGCCTGATTATAGTCTCACCTCTGAATCTCCAGGGTATCTTGTCAGAGGAGGAGAGCAAAGGTTTTAGAAGTCCTTGTGCTCTCCACGAGAAGCCGTTACACAATGCATCAAACGGCTGAAGCCCGGGTGCCTATAAAACACCAACAGCAGTGATGGAATTTTAAGAGCTACCTTGCTTGCCAGCCACAACAGAACACACAGAGGAAATTCCTTCTCATTTTCACGCTGCATTTTTAGCCTCAGTTCCGTGTGCCGTGGGTGCTGGGGCTTCTCCATCCCCACAGGCCTCAGGCTCGGGCCAGGATCTGCATTTGTCTTCCGTTGGCAACTGGGATTTGGAAACAGGTGGTGAAGTAGAGGAATAGCTCTGTGGAGAGATTAACCCATTTCTCCGTCCAGTTAAGGGGGGAAGGGGGGACATCTTACAGCACTCTCGTAATCCATAAACATAATGAGAATGAGAAGGAAAGCGTCTACGTCCAAAAAACCCAAAAACACAGAAATACGGGGTCCCTCCCTCAGGAAAGGCAGGTAGGGACGAGCCGCTGGCTGTAGCCTGAGCTGTAGTTACAGGACACGGCAAATACGTGTCCAGAAAAACCTCATCTGAAGAGAATTAAATTGAATCCATGGCTGTGTAATAATAAGGGAGGGTTATTTCAATTTAATATTTAGTGTTCCCTAGGAATTTGTACATAAACATGGAAGAAACAAAAGGCCTCACCTGCTGAGACTAATACCATTTTCGAAATTATTTTTGCATACATGAAAATGATTTGTGCCCCTCAGCGCTGCTGCTGAACACGTGAATAAAAATAGAAAAGGCAGTGAACTCCTCAGGTCCTGCCTAATCCTTAGCACCGCGCTTTACGTAGCTGAGACGCAGCACACCGCCGGGCAAGCGGCGGGCAATGGCCGGGTGCCGACCGCAGCAGGCAACCGCAGCCCGCGCGCAGCCCGTCCGCCCAACGCGCGACCGGTGGCACCATGCCCGGGGGGTCCCACCGCCTGGGGACCGCGGGGTGACGGAAGGAAGGAGAGGGCCGAGGCCCTGGTGAGCTGCTGGTGCCAGCGCTTACCCAGGGCAGCGGCTCGGCTGGCAGTGCCGGGGAAAGCCGGGGTGGAAAGAGGCAGATTCCCTGGCAAATTCCCCAGCTCCCCCAGGCAGCGCTGGGCGAGAGCCCTGGAAACAAACACGGCTCATCTCACCAAAGCCCAGCCTCAGATTCCGGGGGACAAACCCTGTGTGCAAAGAGCCCCCCGAATTCCGAGACACGTGGCCAGCCCCTCAGCGCACAAGCAGAGCCCGTGCGATGCCCGCGCACGCCGCCCCGCACACGAGCGCTTGGCACGCGGCACACGCGCGGGGCCTGCGCTTCAGCGGTGAGGCAGAAAGCCACGTCCAGCCCAAATTACACCTGCATCCTGCGAGCTTTGCCAAACAAAGCAGAGTCTTTCTCTCCAGACCTGAGGATCTAAGGATCACGCCACGCTATGAAATATTGATGGGTTTGTAAATAAACAGAACTCGGCAGCGGCACAAAACTTTCCCCACGAAGCTTCTGAACACCTCGGCTTGAAAGAGCTTATCCAAATTTTATTTTTTCTACATTAAAACATTAACAGCGTTTGACAGAGCAATTGTAACCCAACGCCATCCCGGGAAAAGCTGGCATCTGGCAAAAATCACCAGACTCTCTAGCTGCTTAAATGAGAATATTCTTCAGTCTGAAAAATTATTTATAGAGGGTTTTTTTACTACCCTTGTATACTGCAATGTTATTTCCTTTCCCACACACTAGCAAAGTCCATTTTCACAACTGCTATAAAGCGGCATGTTCACAGCTAGTAAAACAACTCAATAAATAGCCTCACGAAGCTATAGCTGTCTCATATCCTTTCCTCAATAAAAACAGAGGTGAACTGCTTATTTTCAGCAGCACACTATAAGAAGACAGAAGCATTATGACTGCTCATACATTCTGACTATCATTTGCCACAAGCTATATCTGTCAGCATTAAATAAAGCTGCATTATAAATGTAAACAAAACACCCACATCTACAAAATGAGCTGTCCGCCATTGCTAGAGGCATGAATTGAACCCGCTTATTGACTCAGCTTGCTCTTTTTATTTATTCTCCTACAAAGACATGCATTTACTTTACCCTACAAGCATAGTGGGTTTAGGGGCGGTAACTTGTCTCCTGCACAAGCTAAAAAGGCAGGTTGGTGACAAATGCAGATCTTAATGGGAACACCATTAGGTGGGCAAACATTGAACTATTATTGAAAAACTGATTTATTTTAAAAGGTTATCCTAGACCAAAACACTGCATCATAAATAATTTGCAGGATCAGTCAAGTGAATTTATACTTATGATTTTTTTTAAAAAGGTAATTCATTGCAATCAAATAATAATGCCAGTTTGAGAGGAATTACACTCAAATATCAACTGCTCAGAATTTACAGTCTGAAGAGGTTAAAAGGTGCTCAGCTCTACAGCAGCACATATCAGGCTTGTCCTCTGACAGTACGTTATACATCTTTCTAGACCAGAAAAAAGTTCTGTCCCTGTCAATACAAAATTCACCTTTGCACATGCCCAGACCAGCACTCGTGGGCACCGGCAGCCTGCCGGGGGGAGCGGGCACGTGCCCAGGGCCAGCCCTGCCCGGCCAGGGGCTAGCACGCAGCGGGGAGCTCCCAGCAGCACGGAATCCAGCCATGCCCTCAGACGGGAATGCTCCTCTGGGGGCACGCAGACTGGTAGGGCCCCCCACACCAGAGGAGACCCTCCCACGCTCAGGGAAAGGGTGCCTGACAACGTGGCATGGGACCGAAACCCAGCGCCCAAGATGCAGAGCTGCTGGTGCACTGGGAACTATCAGGAGATAACAGGAGTTGTGTAAAAATACTGCATGTTCCCCAATTAATAATTGCAATCAATTATTTATATAGATATTCACATTTCTACAAAGAAGGGAGAATAATTATAAATAATGCATTGCATATGAGGGAATGGATTCTCTTTTACAGGATGCTATATAAGAAAGAGTGGTTTTGCTAGAATTATAAACAAATAATGTGGTCCCATTATTTCTCAAGCTGAGCTGCAAGGGACATCAAACTGTGGACTAAATCTTGCAGTAGGGGGGACATAGCTTTCCTGTAACACCAGTAGCCATTAAATGAATTTCCATAATATTCCTACAACCCGGCTCTTCTCCCTCGCCCCTCAGAGGAAGCTGTGCTCTGAGAGCTGTTCTTCTGTCTGGCAGTGGTGCTGTTATTCTGCCTAGGAAAACTCACCACATTTTCAAAATTATCTTTATCATATCTGATTGGAAACAGCTGTCACGTGGAGGGTTTCCAGCCCCACCAGGCACCCTGGCTGGGGGCACCACGAATCTCCTTTCCCCTCCCTCCACACATCACCCCCCACCCCACGCCGTTCGGTGCCGAGCACTCCCCAAGAGACCGGAGTTACCCACGGCACCAGCCAGGGCACGCGGCTTCGGGGACAGGGCGCGACCCAAGTGGGACCACAAGCACCACTGGCTCAACTTCACACAGAGCAGATTTGCAGCTGGGTCTCTCGAGGACCCCCTGCTGCCACTGATACTGCCCTTCCCTTTCTCTCCAGGACCCAGCACAGAAACTCAAAGGGACCTCAGAAAGAAAAGGGAGAGCGAAAGCCTAAGTGAAGCAATTGGATGATGTTGGCACAAGTCCCCTCGTTACATGGGGGCATCCCTCATGAATGGACAGGAACAAGTGTTCCACTGTTTCACATCATCCATTCTTCCAGAGGTGGATATTAATTATTCCTGCTTTTCCATTTTAAGATAAGCTTGTTAACAAGAAATTATAGGGTAGCTCGGAGCAGCTATCCATTGGGTTGCCTGCATCAGAGTTTATGATGTTTACAGAGAAAAAGAAAATCAGTGTGAGGAGTAGCAGGGAGTAATTAATGTATTGTAGTGTGGAATTTCCACTTCCTACCTCCATTTAAATCAAATAAAGCTTGGCAGTGCCAGAGTAAATCAAGGGGCAGCCACCAGGGAGAGGGGATCGGCAGAGGCATTAGAGCCAGATCCAAACTCGTGCTTCACCCAAGCTCCTACTATTATTACTTGTGCAAAGCAAATATTCAGCCTCCAACCCTAAATCATTTCAATTCCTATTTCCAAGTATAATTTAATCTTTTTCAGCGACACTTGATGCTTACTTCATCACAGCATAATGACAGATTAAAAAGTTGTTGAATTAAATATTAAAGAGGACTTCAGGCAGTTCTGCATTTTTAAGGAATAACACAGATTGGAGATGAAATGAGAAGCCCAAATGCATATTTTATTCCAAAAGGAAAGAATACATATATTTTTCCTCCAGGCCACCTACTTTGTAATAAAACATAGGGCAGGTTTTTATTTAGTGGATAAAAGCATGATATAGTATTATAGGATTCATATCACAGTGAACTGGTACCATGCAGTGGTGTCAAAGCTAATGACACCATATGATCAAACACAGTCCCTTGTTAAATATATATGTGCATCTGCACTGCATATCTGTACTGTATACAACTCTGTATAGCCATTGACAATATTTTCATTAGACTACTTAAGCACAATTTATTGACTCTCAGATGTGAAAGTTTATCTTGCGATGACATCTCCTGCATGACATCAAAGTGTAGGATGCAAAACATCATTTAAGCTATTATTGAAATATAAATCATTCCGAGGAAAATTATGTCAGCGTATGAATAAAAAAAAAGTCACTTTAAATTTAAACTGTAGTTTGAAGTGTCTGAAGGTCTTGAAGATAAATACAGATGACAACCAAGTTTTGAACTTTAAAAGAAACCTCCACATTTTGAAGAAAAAAGGTCCCAAACTATTGTATTGTAATATAATACCAGGAGATTAAGCTTTACATGTAAGATGGTCAAGGAGCACACCTTTAATTTTCTACATACGTTAATATTTCTCCTCAGTGACCACAGAGAACACCGTCCGTATCTGTATCTCCGTAAGTGTATGGGTCAGATTTTGCTTTCATTCTATCACGTGCACAACACGCACGTGCACACAGACAGAAGAATCTGGAGAAGTCTTTGATTGCTGTGAAGTGACTACGGTGAAATCAGAGGTGTCATCTGGATTCAGCACCAGGCAGACAGCATTGTCACCACAGCTCTGATAACAGCAAGCGTGTTCCATGCGCAGGAAGAGCCAGGAGGGTGGGGGGGCGAAGGGGCCGTAACGGGCAGGAGCAGAGCTGGTGGTGGCCCTACTGGAAACCAGTATGTACTGATTTCAGTGACTGTCCTAAGACGGGGGGGACTTCACCACATACCGAACCACCCAGCACCCTGGCTTTCTACCTTCAAGTGAAGTTTACTCAGTCCAACACTCAGTGAGCATTGTCATACAGGGTTTCACATCCCTGATTTGTGGTGTAGGCCAAAGGAGTCCCTGGTGTTTTAACAGAGGTTCGGGATGCGGGATCACGATGGGGGATGCCTACTGTCACCCCACCAAAAGGAACCCTCGTCTTGGCAGCGGAGCAGGCAAAATTCCTGAGGTGGAATGAGCCATTTTCAGCCATTTGTCCTGGCACCAAGAGGAGCAATTCTGCTACAGAACGAAGGCCCTGGATTCTGGAAACACATGAAAAAAACCACTGGAAAAATACACAAATGAAAAGATTGCTGCTCTCAGCCAGCGGGGCCGGGCCTGGCAGGCCTGCAGAGGCTGCCCACGCGGGGCTGGCGGCCGCTCCGGGCCCCACCGCGCTGCCCTCGCCACCTTCCCCGCAGCTCTAACCACCCCTGCTCTCCCGCCTGCCCTCCCCACAGCGCCAGGGCCCATCCCCGTGCCCATGGGCAGCACCAACTGACACTGCCGAGCACAAGGAGGCCCCGCGAGGCCCATGGCGGCCCAGGACACCTCGCGCTGCGCCAGGCCGGGTCACGGCCCTCCCGCCAGGCAGGGCCTTGCCAGCTTCGGGTGGCACGCACATCCCAATCATGGGACAGTATTAATTATTATTGCCGTTATTAATACCAAAGGGATCCCGGCCATCCTTTTGTCAGCACAACCACTCTGCCTTTAAGTCATTAAGCCGCAGAACAATAACGGCGGGCGAGCCGACAAGAGAAATGCCATTGTTCCCTCTCCCCAGCCTGAGCGGCTCGTCCTGCTCCCATGTAAATGAACTTAATGCTCTTCATTCAGGCGCACTCGGAGGGTTCTCATTTACTGCCTCTCTCTCTGTGACAGCATTTTCTCACCAGCCCTGACTGCATAATTAATGCAAATGCAGCCTTAGTGTCATGAGCTGGGCTCCTTTGGTTTACTTTGGTACGACACTTACAGAGGAATATTAACTAGAGAAAGCAGCATCACAACAGGGGTGGAAAATCAGCCTGTCAGGGACTCATTCCAAATGCCACGGAAAGGAGAGCGCCTTCAAGATTGTTTCATCAAGGTGATTGAGAACAAAAACTACTGAGGAAAATTCGAGCTTACATTTATGAGCTTCTCCACATACATTATTTATATCACCAGAACCTATAGGAACATTATTTCCAAGCACATATTCATATAAAGACACTGTTTGGGCTGCGAACGGGAATTACATGTACGCAGACAGGCAGGCAGACAGACAGACGAACGCCCGGCTCTGATCACAGGTACCCAGAGCACTGCCCAGGACGCCCTTTGTGTGCGTGTCTGCCTGCTCGCGGGAAGTTCACGGGCATTAGGATTTATTCCAGCACAACTCCACACACGCTCGCTCCTCAAAAAGGTCAGTGAGCCGCGTACCCAATACAGCCCTTTGCAGGGATAATCCTGCATTTTAATCCTGCCTGTTCCAGTCAAAATTGGCTCTGTTAGTTGTTTTGGTTTTTTTTTTTTTCTTTCCCAGTAAACCAGACAGCAGTTCTGCACTAAATACAAGAGAATTAAAGCAGGAGAGCAGGATTCAGCTCTATTATCAGTACTTTATAGTAAACATCGCAAGGAGAGCGTGCCTTTTTTCCAGAACAGCCATGCTGGAAATGTTTATTCAGATTCCTTCTGCTTGCATTTCCCTACCAGATAGTGCTCTGTCTTGTATTTTTGATCTGAAACAAAAGTAAATTTGCAAGCACTGTATGTTCATTTTGTGTTACTGTTTATTCTTTAGTTACACTGAAAGACACCTCTTATGGTTTTTTTTTTTTTAATTTGGGGATTTTTGTGTAATCTTTCTTTATTGCCTAGTGCTTCGAGGCACACCAGCACTGGCCAGATCTTCTGGGAACACTGCCCTTACCGAGCTGCTAATACTGTGGGTCACAGAGTATGCGTCAGATTCCTCCCTCCTCCTCCTCCCCCCACCGGTGCTAATTTAAAAAGCATGAGAATTTTGGCAGTAATAAATATAGACCCTGTTTATCTGCTCTCCTGTGTTAGAGGCTCTGGGTCACCTTTCCAACCTTTTCCATGTGTCTGTAATGACTGGAAGCCAAGTCTTTGACAAGCAAGCTGAGATTTTTTGGTCATCCCAAAACCTGGAACTTTTAACAAAACCAGCATCCGACATAGTGAAACCTGTTCTTAAATCCTGAAAACCTGGTGATGCCTCAGCTGATGAATCACAGCAAGCTGGTTCTCTGCTTGTTTACTTCCCAGCGAACAGTCGGATCAAGCCCTGGCAGAGGACACAGGACTGGTCTGTGGGTATCTCAAGTCAGGGTGAACGTGTTTCATCACCTGTCTGCCTTTAGACTGCATGCAGCACAGTCACCAGCCCTCTCTGTCCAGGATTGTGCCCAAAATGAGTGTGGCCACACCAAAGGGGCCTTGGGAAGAAGATCCGGGCGAGGGGAAGCTCCGGGCTCCAGCAGTGGCAGTGCCACAGCAGGAGGGTGAGACCTGCGACTGCAGCCACTGGGGTCCAGGCTGTGCGAAGTGTCACCCACCTCCAGACGCACGGCGCTCGCTCTTCAGCGAGTGACACAGCTAATTATGTACAGACCTCAAGTGCAAAGGTTTCCTTCTTGGGTTTTTTTTTTCTTTTTGCAATCCCTCAAAGCCAAACCGCACGCCCCAGGCTTCAACTTCTACTTGCTTTACTCCCGTTAACACAATTAACAAAAGCAGTCGTGCTCTGTGTGCCCACCAAGCCACGCTGAGCTGAGCTGAGCTGTGCTGTGCCCTGCCATGCCATGCCAAGCTGTGCCGTGCCAAGCCATGCCAGGCAGGCGAGTCCTGGCAGGGCAGGGACATGATTCCCCAGGCAGGCGAGGAATCCGACTTTCGCGGGGTCAGGCGTGGGCCAGGGGATAGCCTTACACCCCCTGCTACCCAGGCACCGAGCACCACACCAACTGCAAGTCCTCACCAGTCTAACTGAACATACACTGAAAATAACACCTTTACACCCCCTAATATACCATGCCACCAAATGGATCAAAATGAACATGCCAGTCCAACGGTTTATTTTAGACAGGAAACAGCCCTGCAGACCATTATTACAAATTAAAGGTATTCTATTGAAGTCATTTTTAATCCCTTATAAATGAATAACCCTTCTACCAACATTAAATCATCTTCTTCTGCAGAAGTAACGTTTCCTCTCCGTGGCACAGGATATATTCCCCCACAGACCGGGAGCTATCCTTCCATGAGAGCTGGTGGAAGCTGATTACACCGCACCAGGACTCATAAAATTCCCACGGAACTCGCACTCGTGTCTTCCCAGGGCAGAGCTGCCTTATCTCATCCATGAGCAATAATGCCACTTTATTTCAGTAATCAGCAGGCAGATGATTATTTAGACGCAGCCTCATAATCCTCCTCGCACCAACTATGAAAGACCTTGATTTGAAATCCGCAGCCAAGAAATTCCGCCCACTGCAAACACACAAGGTGGGAGCTGAGTCCCTCGGCGCTGTGGCGCAGGGAGCTTGTCGGGGCTTATTTCTATTTGTGAAGGTAGACAAAAACTAGAACACGAGCCTGGGAGCAGAGCGAGCTCAGACAACTTTTAGCATCAGCCGCACAATGTCCATTTCGGCACAGCTCTAATAGGGCATCAATATTGTCATTTTAAACTCGGGATCAGTACACAAATGTGCTATAAATGGGAAAATCCCTTGTGATACTAGTGTGAAACATGCAGCTCATTGATTTTGTTCTTGATGGTCTGCTATTAAGCTAGCGAACATGCTGACCTTGTGTGCAAAGGCAGAATAGTGTGCATGCAACATAAAGTTGAAAAACAGCTTTAAAATGACTGTTTAAAACTGGGGACTGCAAACCTTAAAATATAGACAAGCATTCCATAGTTTATTTTAAATTGGCAACCACAATTTAACAAGCTATTCTAACAAAGGATTAGCATAGCATGTGCTTTTCTTTAGCCATCAATTATGACACAGGGTAATGCAGGGCACAACTTAAGTGTCAAATTACAATATGCTATAGAAAACCACTTTACAACGCTGCCTTCTGTTTGCTTAGCAATTACTACAGCGCTCGCCGCTTTATGTGGCAAGCCTTGGTCAGAATACTTCCTGAGAATTATTCTGCATGTGCATGTACTTGGAGATCACAAAATGTTGCCTGATTCTTTACCGTATTTCTACCGTTTAAATGAAGAAAAAATATGCCGGTGCTCATTTTCGTGTTCTAAATTCAAATAAAAATTAAAGTGCATAACCTTGTTGCAGATTCCATTAGATAAACATTTTTTTTAAAATATATTATATATTGAATATTTCTATAGGATGAAACCAGCAATTTCCAGTAAGCTCAATGACAGTCTCAGATACTTAATCTGTTATTAGGCATAAAATGAACAGTTTTATCAGTTTCAGATATGGGATGATCACATGCAGATACTGATGTATGCAAAACATACAATGCTAAGAAGATGTGTGGATAATTTAGCAAGATTTAAAATCCTGTCTTCACATAAATCAGTCATACTTACAAATGTCTGCCTTATAAATTAAAAAATAATAAGAATTATATGTATTTTAAATAAGAAAGTTTTTATTATCCTTGTCACATGAATACAGATTGTATTTCATGTGAACAGGGAGGGGGAGCCCCCTGTTTTAGCTATTTTTTCTGTTCCGCTGTCCTTTCTCCTGCATTTGCCTAAAGGCTCTCAGTAAATTACACTCCAAGTAAATGACTGTAATTTACCCGTTGAATTCCCTTGTTCAGGAAAAGCACACACCACACATTCCAGCGTTTCCACAGCTCAAATTTACCATTCTCGATGTCAAGAACAATCCATGGGCAGTAATTTGAAACTGTTTGAGCCTTCAAATAAGGGAAATTAGAAATGTTTTGAGAGCTAAGATTTTCAGTGAGGAGATAAAACCTGATAAAATCTGTAACAGTTCAATTCCTTCTCCTTTATATTTATAAACAGGGCATTAAACGTACTGCTAAGCCAGTGGCAGTGCCTTGATACCAGCTCAGCTCAGCTCGGCCGACGCTGCATGGGAAGCAGCATTAGTAACGAAAGGAAAAGCATTTTTAACGAGGAGGAAAAAAATTTAAAGGCCCAACAACAGAAATAAACATAGATGACCTTGCAGCAGAGCAGAGGAGCAGCAATGGTGCCAGAGTCCCGATCCCTCCTAAACCGGGTGCCAAACTCCCCGCGCCCTCTGCCCGGCTGGAATTCCCCCCGTCCATCCAGGCTGGAATCCGGGTATTCGTTACCAGACGGCTCAACCCTGACAGCGCAGTGGAGGCTGTGCAGCTGGGCAAGCCTCGAAATTAAAATATTCTATAAAACAGGATTTTAATTAACATCTAGAGCGATTAAAGCGGAGAAATCCATACATGTTGGTGATGAATTATCCCACGCGGCGGCGGGGAATGTTCTGGGCCCGGTGACGGATACGCTGCACGACCAGACACAAACACCTCCCCTCTCCTCGCCACGCACAAAACCCCGCCGCCAGCGCACTCAATAACCGCAACCGCCTATTTCGCTCTGTCTAAAGGCAGGTTTTCATATGGTAAAACTGTTATAAATCCTCATTATCCTAAATAAAATTACAGCACTTTAAACATTTCCAGGGAGAACATTCTCTCTTCTAAACAACTACCTTAGCGAGTAATAGGAAGCAATATGGTTGCACTTGTGTCACAGTTGGAAGTCTTTTTAAACTGTCGCCCTGCTAGCAAACCAATTCTACATATTAAAATGAATGGATTGCTTATTTCAAGGGGAAAAATCATTTATAAAATCAAGACCATTATTAAGATACTGTGACTTATTTCCACTCCGGAGTGCATGCAAAACAGATAAATGCAGCAACCTATTCGCACTGAAATGTCTTTTTTTTTTTGATGCCACAATTTTCTTTTTCAGATGAGTCATCCATGCGTGCAAGTAAATTAAAAATTGATCTAGATTCCACATGCAAGGAGCTGAAGTTTTTACACGTTTCCACATTACAAACAAGTACAGATCTCACAAACATCTGGCTACAGGCTTTTATTTCTACAGCGTAAGAGATCTTCCTCCTGCCGCCCTGCCAGACACCGGCACGGCGCGAGGCTCCCGAAGGCGCACCGCGGCGTTTAGGCCGGGCGGCTGTGAGCGTACCTGACCTGCAGCAGATTACCGTACGTTTTTAGTGTCTAATTGGCTGACCTCCTCGTCGGTTGTCGTCTTAGTCTGAAATAATACCCTGGCCTGGCCGTATCGCCTATTTATTCAGGACCCTTTAACAGATTAGTTGTTTGGATTAAATCTAATCAGAGGTTCGGTTAACACACCACAGCAGGTTTGGGAGCGTGCACCTTGTAGTCACTGAGTAAATTACAGGAACCCTGTAATTTGATGAGAACATGTGGGCATTTTTCCACAAACTCATAAATTACTGATTGCTTTTTGTAGGTTTCATTGATACTAATGTGTGCTTCCCTCCATGCCTCTGCCCCAGATTGTTGCTGGCACAAACATCACCACTTGGAAACCCAGTAAATTACGGAAACATGTTTAATCATGAGGTTTAAAACTTTGCACATTAATGATGGGGAAGGCTGCTGCTCTCGAGCTGCAAAGCAGCCTCGCTGTGGGTTGCCCAGGGCAAAAGGCTTCTAGCGCAGCTCTGCTCTCGAGTACAATGGCACGGCTCGGGATTAGCCCAGGAGATCTCCTCAGATGGGGCCTTTCTGCCTGCAGACCCTCGCCTGCCAGCACCTCCACTGCCCTTCCCCTTGGTCCCAGACCAGAGAGCAGGCTCTGCGCACACTGCACCTCGTGCAAACCTCATTTTAACGGGAAAGGCAGCTAATAATAAAGCAATTAGCTGCTCAACTAAGAAACTGCCAGTTTTGCTGTTGTCTTTTTTTAATTGCTGAAAATTTCTCCGTTAATCTCAAGCCATTTGTAGTATCTGTTTTCATAATTGCAAACCTGGATGAATTGTTTCCTGAAGTTGAACCATGGCTGATGCCAGCAGAACCTACGAACACATAAAGGCTTCAGTTTCTAATGTCACTATCAAGCCAAAAACAATTACACCCATTTGAATTATGGCAACCAATAAACTTAGATAATCACCATATGCAACATAACATTTTGGCACTTGAACTAAAAACTCTTGTAGACAACTATAGATTGCTGCTAATGTTGAGCGTTCTTGTCCTACCCAAGGCTGCCAATAGAAATGCCAAAGCTGCTGAATGCTGCTCATCCTCGTAATGTTGTCAGTGAATGGCACATTCACACAGCCCCCAATCCTCTCTTCCCAGGCATGGTCTTCTCCAGCTGCAGCTTAATTTCCTGTGACTTGCCTAATTACTGTAATTAAGGATTAATTGCCATTAATTATTCACACATAAGCTCATCGCAAATCATGGGGTAAATGTCTTATGAAAGCTGCCATACAAGCCATGTATAAACACACTGGGATGCTCCAGGCAGGAGAATCTATCACTCAGCCCTGAAGCAAATCTCTGTGCTTCTCTTACAAAAACAGCTATAACTCTCGGAAACTCGACAGTCTTTCCAGGTAAGCATTAGGTTACAAAGCATGTTTTCCTGTGGAAGCCACAACGGTTTTATTAGTACTATAAATGCTGTTTTATCTTTCCAACTGCTATTTTTATGTTTCCATTTTTATTCTACGGTGCTCAGTTTAGGACAAGCATTTGCTCGGAGGAGGAATGTTTCCAGTCGCTGCTCCCCCACCCCGCGGCTGCCGGAGGTTCGCCGCGCAGCGGCACCGTGTGCCGGCACCAGCACGCCAACGACAGAACCCAGCTCCTCCTCGGCTGCGGGACCGGCACGGCAGCCCCGGCACGGCTATATTTGCGGGCAGCGAGGCCAGCGCTCGCAGGCTGGCAGAACTCGCGCTCGGACACCCTCCGCTCGCGCGGACCGGCCCGCAGGAAGAGCGCTGAGCCAACCAGAACAGCGGATGTGACGGAACCAAACCGGGAGCACTAACCAGAGGAGCCCAGCACAGCGCTGGCTGGCTTGATGGCTTCTCTGCTTTAATTAACTGTCTTTGCCCTTCACTTCTGAAGTGAGCTAAAGGATGAGGCAGGTTTCTTTGTTAGCGAACTAACATGGTGTGGGACCTGGAGAGCACGGGGACGCAGCCTTGGCTGTCCAGGTACAGCACCCAGAGGGGGCACCAAAGTCAGCACCCCATTCCCAAAACGCCCGTTCCCTGGCAGCCTCTCCCAGTTCCTTCAACGCTGGGTTTAAAACGGTACGCATTTGATTTAGCAGGATGAGCTGCAGCACTGCGGTGAGCTGCGCAGAGCCAGGGAGATCCTCCATCATCGCCGTGCATTACACCAAAACACTGCCCCAGGAAATTTAAGTATAAGCAGGCAGAATGTTGTTCTAATTGTTATGTTAGTACCTTCTGCAGCAAATTAATGCATGAAACATTTTCATTTCGGTACATAAGTTTGTGTGTGTCTGAGTTAAACATTTATGTTAATGGACCTTCTGGCAGATCTGTAATGTTTCAAATACTCTTGTAGAACAGCTTTTTCTAAATACATCATTTAGCAGTTCTTTCCCCATTTTCTACCTGATCTGGGGGCATGCAGGAAGGGAAACTATTTCACAGTTTTAAGAACCTCCCGCTCGAGTAACTACAAAACTCAGCTGCGTTCAGGCAAGGTAGCAATTAAGCCTGCACCGCCACCAGCAATGTAAACTGTATTAAAAAAAAAAAATTAAATAAAAGGCACACTAATAGCCAGCATATGCTGCCATCACAACACCCCGCATCAGCACGCTGCGCTCCCAGCCAGGCCGTGCGGCTGCGCCCCGCTCCCAGCCCCACTCCTGGCACCCAGCCCCACTCCCCGGGGGCCAGGCCAGCCTCGAGCGCCCTGCTGGGCAGCTGCGGGGGGCTGGTGCCCAGTGCCCAGGTGCCCACCCATGCGCACGGCAGCGCTCTGCCCGGGGCTGCCCTCTCCCCGTAGCGCAGCTCCTGGATGCTGTCACCATGACGGCTGCCCTAGAAACCCTCCGTTGATCTCCATCCCGTAACTCTGACAGGAGGACACGCACACGGTCCTGGGATGGCTGCCAGGATCCTGGCGCGTGCCAGGACGCAGCGCTGCGGGGCACAGAGCAGGGAAGGTGCCCTCCGCCCCTGCGGGTGCCCATCAGCCTGGGGGTGACGGGCATTTCTGTCTGGTGGGGGCATCTCTTGGGACATGTCACACAACCACAGTCAGGGCTCGAGAAGGGTGAGGGCTGGCCACAAACTCTCGCTCACCCATGGCTGGACCTCTCAAAAGCAAAAGCAGCTCTTGGGCCAACCCCACGGCCCTGGGCCCACGTGTCTGATTGCTGCCAGTGTCCCCTAAAGTGATATTTCCCCATCTCCAGCCACCTTGGTGCTCTGGCAGCTGCCAAACTCTGTCACATCACTCCCCATTTACAGACTCCCAGATCCCTTGATCTGGGTAATTAGGGTTTATGCATTAATTGGAGTAAATACAAATATGGGAGTCACAGACATAAATTTCCAGGTGTAGTTGAGGAAGATGCCTCAGTGGGCCAATGCTGGACCAGTGCTGCTGCTGGCAGGGCAAATGCCCCTGCAGCGGGTCTAGCCCAGTTCAGTGCAGTCTCCAGACCCCAAATCCCGTGTTTCTGGGCCCCCTGGGTTGGGATGCCAACAGCTTCCTTGGGAAGTAGACGCCTGGCGCCGAGCAGAAGCGTAAAGGCAGAGCCTGCTCGGCCATGAATTAATGTTGCTGAAAGTACCTGGCACAAGACCAGGCTTTCCAGCCGCTGCAGCCCCAGGCGGGTCCCAGGGAAGGGGCGTAGGAGGAAAGGTCACTGCAACGGGCCGAGAGCTGAATGGGAGCTGGGGTGAGCTGGAGCCGTCCCCACTGGGTCTGGGAGCTGGCTGTGTGCTCCAGAATGAAGGGACCCACCCGGGGTGCCCCATCCCGGTGTGCAAGCTGGGGAAGGACACTTCTGGTGTGCCAGCCAACAGCCGCCCCACCAAGGGCAGCCAGACCCAAGAGCGAAACCTCCTCCCAGCTCACGTCCACTATCTCTCTGAAAGCAATACCTGTGAAAAATGTAACTTCTCTGACAGAAGTGCTATTATTCCTGAAATACGTGACCAAATATTACACAGTAAAAGCATTTTCCCTCTTGAATTAATTACATTTCGCTTCTCCCCCCTCCCACTTCATATGTAAAAGGCGTTCGCTGTCCAGTGCAGGAGGCCCTCCTCTGAGCAGGTATGAAATTTGGCAAGCCTCATTTATCCCGAAATTTATAATTCAACAGATGCTTTTGCTAACACTTCTTGATAACGCTGCGGCAGCAACGCAAGTCTTACTTCCTGGGCACAGGAGGCTGAATGCGAATATAACTATTGTTATTATTTCTTTAATCCTGCTTTTAAATACTACACTCTGCGTGGTTTACAAATCAGTTTAAACTTTGCTGGAAACTTTTATAATAAACAATCCTGCTACATAATTTGATGTTTTTAAATGAAAGCATCCAAGCTAATCTATACAAATTAACAGATGTCCTCCTGAAACAGTTAGAAACAAAGAAATGCAGATGCGAACATCATCAGCATCCAAATGAGCTTATTGTAGGACCCTTTAAGGCACATCTGAGCATAGCTCCAGCCTGTAGTCTACCTTTCAACTTGCAAATGACAGTGTCACCAAACACTGTCCTTCCATCAATCAAGCTGGGTCATGAATATACAAAAGGCAGCAGAGAAGCTGGCTACCTCCTGCAGTTCAACTTGGCCTAATTATCTGGGCCTTTCTTTTTGTTCCCATCTGAAGGGTATACACCCAGTCAGCTGCTGGGCAGCCCCAGGCCTCATCACGGGAGGTTACACACACTGACCCTCCTGCGGACAGCCAATGCAAGTTAAATGTGAGCACCAAATGTCATCTTTCTTATTCATCATTATAAAACTTCCCTCCCCTTTCAAAATACCAATCTGCTGCCATTTTCAGACCCTCCCCCGCACCCCTCCAAGCTGTCATTTCGCAGCCCTCGCTGCCAGTCGAGTGAATTAGCATCCTAACTGATGTGCTGTTATTCTCCCCTGCATCCCTCGGATGCGTTAACTAATGACCTCCCCCCAGAAAATCCAGCCGGCCGCCAGCGCCTCCTCGCCGGGCACGCGGCTCCGGGCGGCTCCTTCCACCAGGCAGGATCTGCCAGGCCGCCGTCGGAAAAGGCCTTTTCCCGGGGCGAGCGGCTCTCCGCGTCTCATCCGGAGCGAATCGGTGCCAGCGCGCGGCTGTCACCTGCCACCGGCAACGTCACTGTGGCGATCGTGCCAGCACCAGGAGCCTTCCTCCCACGGTGAGGACCCGCTCCCAGCAGAGCCACGTGTGACATCAGCCAGAGGCTCAGCTCTGGGAGGGAACAAAAGCACAGCGGGGCTGCTGCCCCGGCCAGGCCGTCCTGCAGAGCTCCTGCCCCGCTGGCACTGCTGCCAGGCCGGGGGGACAGTGCTCAGGGTGTAGGGAGACCCCGAGAGCAGCCATGGCACAGCAGCGCGTGGCCGCGCACTTCGCATGTACCCTGCCTGCGACCGGGAGAGCGGCAGTGAGCCGGAGCAGATGGTGCCCCAGAGCCCGGGATGCTGCGTGAGGTGCCAAGGGCCCACAACGGTGCCCAGGGCCCTGGGATGCTGTGCGAGGTGCCAAGGCCCCACAGCTGCCTGGCCCGGGTGGCAGCTCTCCCTCACAAATGCCACCCTGGGCTGAGGCCCAGACCATGCCATGCCCCATGCCAGTGACCACACGCAGCCCCGGTGCCGCTGCCACCCCCATGTCCTCGCAAGGGTGAGCTCCCCTCGCCCGCCCATGCCCCTCCACCCTCTGAGCCAGGAAAGGGCTCTCAGATGTAAAAAGACTTTGGAAACTGAAAGGCAATTCATGTAAGTGAAATACTTCAAGGCTTGAAATTCCCTGTAGGACCCCAGAAACTCGAGAAACACGGAGCAGGGAAGAAATCTTCAAATCCCTCTTTTAGAATTGAAATCACTTTATAGACTAACAGAGCTCGAGTAAATGTGGGAGGAATTTTAACGACGGCAGGTATTTCCTGCCTTATAAATGATTGTCACCTGGTGAGAGGATCGATCTCGGGGGTGGGAATGCGTGGGGTTGGCTGAGCAAAGCCTCTCACCCTCCCTGCAGCCGCTGGGCCCCCAGCCTTGGCCGACCCGGGCAAGCCCCGCGGTGCTCCGGGCACAGATACCACGAGCCCCGTGGGGACCAGCCCTCACTGTAAACACCCCCAAGCACCTGCAAAAGCATCCTGGCCACAGAGGTGAGCACCACGACCCCGCACCATCGCCCTCCTCTCTCCAGGCACCAGCGGGCACTGGGTGTTCCCAGACACCCCTCTTCAGAGCTGCCCATGGAGCAGTGGGGATCCAGGGGAAAGTTAATCCTGGAAATGACCTTTAGAAAGAAACTGTAACACAGATAATTTATGGCACTGAAATGAAAGCAAAAACAAAATCTGCATCCCTAATTTCTTTTTCCTTTCAGAGCTTGGTATCTGATTTTGCAAACTGCATTATATATGTTTACATTTCTATAAAAGCAAGTGCTCCTTGGAGGAGCAGCTTAGGTAATTCACATTTGCATCATGCGTAGCTATGATAAATAATAAATATGCAGCTGATAAATGGTACTGTGCAACTGGAAGACCTATTTTTTATTGAATGGCTGACTAAATACTCATGTAAAAGTCATAACTTGATGCTTCTTTTACCCTGGGGCTGCAGTAATTTATTGTCGTAATTTATACAGGCTGCCTTGGTGAGGGGACAGCTTTAGACCAGGCCAGGGACCGTCCCATCCCACCATCTCCTCCCTCTGGGGGCATGGGGTGGGTCCCCCAGAACACAGGATGAGCAGAGAGCCGCGATGGGTCAAACCCTGTGTTTGGGGTGAAACGGTGCCAGGAGGGCAGGGAAGAGGCGGGCACAGAGTCAGCTCCTGGCAGCACGTGGAGCTGCGGTGCGGTCACCGCAGAACGTAGGGACCGTCCTCCCCGGGACCCCGGCAGAGGAGGATGTGCAGGAGGGGACCGCTCACACCCCAGCACCCGCCTCAGTGCCAGCTGTGCCCAGGGTCCTGTGCCGAGGCACCCACGTGTGCCAGAGTGTGTTCTGGTGGAAGCAGGGGCTCATCCCAGCTCTGCCCGTGTCCCATTCCTGGGGGATAATAAATCCCCGCCCCGGGGCTGGACCCCTCCCCTGGGGATGTGATTTTAACCTTGCTGGGATAAGGAAATCTCTGCCCTGCCTGCCCTGCGCCAACTCGTACAACGGCTCTGGGGAATTCACCGACAGCCCCAAATCTGCAACTCCAGCAGGAAACCCGAGGTTCATAAAGCACAGAGCTGCTGTCCAGCCTGGGAGACAGAGACAATAAATCCTGCCGCGTGCAACCGCTGAAACTTTCCTCTGAAAACTGTACAGAACCGCCCCTCCCAAAATGCAAAGTGGACCCACCGCTGCCAACGACCAACAGGATTAATTGGAGAGGGAACTCAAGAAATATATTGCAGGCAATATTCTGCCTTTGATAATTTAGAGGCAGCCATGATAACCACTATTTGTACATGACAGTCATATGAAATAATAAACCTTGCTAGCTATAAACATTACCAAATTCTGACACTATTGATTTATTATGTCTAACAGTGACATCAAACCGAACAACTGACAGAAACAATGTTACAGCTTTAAGAGCAGTTTGTCAACGATTAATTCTGCCAAACGGGGTTTAGTTTTATGCTGGGACTGCTTGTCTAGCAGTTGTCAATCCAAGCAAAAATTACTACTGCCACACGTCTGCTCATGCCAGCCCGAGGCGCCGCTCCGCTAGCCCTCATTACCCCTATCACTGCAAATACAGATGCAAGGCCAGTCCCTATTTAATATGCGTGTTAATTATGCAAATTATTAATTGGGCTGGTGCTTGAGGACTTGTGTTTATGCCCAGATTAGAGTCAATAACTGTATCACACAGCATTTTAAGCCTGACCTGTGACAGAAATAAAGCTGTGCTGAAAGCGACATTCTCCCTGCCCATGCTGTGGCTCCTGGCCGGGCCGTGCTGGGCTGTGCCAGGCTGTGCCAGGCTGTGCCAGGCTGTGCCGGGCTGTGATGGCTGTGCCAGGATGTGCCAGCTGTACCGGCTGTGCCGGGCTGTGCTGGCTGTACCAGCTGTACTGGGCTGTGCTGGGCTGTGCTGGGCTGTGCCAGGCTGTGTGGGGCTGTGTGGGGCTATGCCAGGCTGTGCAGCTGTACCAGCTGTGCTGGGCTGCGTGGGGCTGTGCCAGGCTGTGTGTGGCTGTGCCAGGCTGTGTGGGGCTGTGCTGGACTGTGCTGGTCCATGCCAGGCTGAGTGGGGCTGTGCCGGACTGTGCTGGTCCATGCCAGGCTGCGTGGGGCTGTGCCAGGCTGTGTGGGGTTGTGCCAAGGATCGCTCCTGCCACGCTGCAGCCTGCGCAGCACTCGCCCAGAACAGAGGCCTCGTCCACGCCCGAACGTCCCCTCTTCATCGCTCCCACCTCCTTCCAGGTATTCTCACGGCCATGTTCCCTTCCGGAGGAGCGTGGGTCTGTGCTGTTTATATTGCTCTGCCAACGGAGAGCGTATGACGTGATATTATAGGTTGTAAATTTGTTTGATTTTTTTCTTCAAATCAAACACGTTTAAAGGCGCAAGGACAGAGGGTAAAGCCACGAGGCTTTTCCAATTAAAATTTACAGCAGACAATGTTGTAAATTTTATACAGTTGTAATGCTTGCTGCAGTTGTGCTGAAATGGGAACTATTGATCAGCCTGATTTCCCAGGATACGCGAGGGGGAAACAAGGTATTGCACCAGCAGAAACAAAACTTTCATTTGTACAGCCTTCTATTATACTTTACTGCCCTCATTTGGTTCCAGATGCATCTCTCTTAGCAGAAGAAATAAGGTCAGAGCCTCTTCCCCAAAGAACAGTGGAGCAGCGGCAGGCAGCGGGGGGCTCCAGGCTCTGCCCCGCACCGAGGGACGGCACTGCCAGGGCCGTGCTGTGGCACAGGGCACGGGGCAGATGGCACAGGGCACCCAGCACGGGGCAAGGGGGCTTGAGGGAGCCCAGGACCTGCACCCAGGATACCCGAGGGTCCCCCGAACACAACAGAAGGGCTCTGGGCCCTGGAAAGCCAGTCTGGGGACAGTGAGTCCGTGTCTCTGGCGAGGTTAAGACTGACAAACCAACCCGGCCTGATTCACTGAGTGGAGCGTAGGACAGGGCCCGTGGAAAACAAAAGGGCGAAGGGCGAAGGGCCAGGGACGTGCCCGGGGAGCGCTGAGGCACCCGCTGGGTCTGTGCCGGGCTCTGCGGCAGCACTGCCAGCCCTGCAGGCCGCGGCCGTTCACCCTCGCAACAGGACCCGGAGAAACCCCGCCAGGTGATGCTTCATCCAGGCCGCTGGCGATGCCCGGGGCTGGCGCCAGGCGCTGCGAGGCGCAGGCACACAGGCGTGAATCACCACGTCCCGCAGCCAGGGACGACTCCACTCCTGCTCCCCCTGCGTCCTGCCCAGCACCGGGCCCTCACAGGGCCTCACCTCGCGGCCTCCATGGCGCCAGCCAGGGGATCGCTGCGTTTCGGTGCCAGGAGCTGCAGCGGGCAGCGAAATGGCCGGCGCACAAAAGACAGCACCAAGGCAGGGCAAGAGGCCTCAGCGGGCGGGAAGTCAAGCAGCGAGAGGCCGGGGAACGTCCCCATGTGCTGGGGAACAGCCCATGAGCTGCCAGCACATGCCCTGCTCTGCCCAACGTGCCAGGGCACATGTGAGGCAGCGCCAGGCGGGCATGGCAACATTGCCAGGTCTGGGGAAAAGCCCAGCGCAGAGCCCGGAGGGAGCCTGGGCTGGCATCGGGGCGGCTTGTGGGGCCACGGGAGCCTTCGTTGCAGAGCGGGCCCGGCTGGCGGCATGGCCCTGCCCCGGCACTGCCGGCTTCCTGCTGTTTTCCCTCAGCTTTAGTCAGGTTCAGACCAGATGTGCCCTCCTCGCCATGGAGAAGATAACAGTTCTTAATGGGAAGCCTGGCACAAACGGAGCTGCCGCCTGTCCAACAGCTCTGTTAGCCTACCCGAAGAGCATTTACATATGAATTATGGCCACCTTCAGACTCAAATACGGTGTTCTCTTTCATTTACACATTTTCTGCAGCTCTTCCTTCCCTGCAGCCCAATGGCTGTGCCAGGCGCTGGGCACTGAGGTTTCTAGGAACACCCGTGCCGGCTGCCGCGCAGTGCCGCTGCTCAGCTGGGTGCCCAGCGGGCCAGTCCCTGTGGCTGGGCACCCTTCCCTTCCCCAGGGCAGGGCATCCTTCCCCAGGGCAGGGCACCTGCCGCTTCGGTGCTCGGGGACCAAAACCCAGCACCTCCCTCAGCCGCACTGGGACCAGACCCGGTCCCCACTGGCTTTAAGAGGTGCCACCCGGTGAGCTCAAACC
Organism: Todiramphus chloris collaris; assembly: GCA_025345505.1. Classification (NCBI taxonomy): domain Eukaryota; kingdom Metazoa; phylum Chordata; class Aves; order Coraciiformes; family Alcedinidae; genus Todiramphus; species Todiramphus chloris. The sequence goes on from JANVCC010000185.1 coordinate 798,006, forward strand.
TGCCACGTCACCTGCCTGAACCGAAGAGAATTTAAAACACAAACAACAAAGCCAGTGCTAAGTTAAAAGGAGAAAAAAACCCAGACAATGGATGATCCCAATAATGGGAGAAGATAACAAAGCCCCTGGATCCCAGCATCTGGCACTAAATGCACTTTTCTGTAAACTGAATGGCGGCTTCCAAACTGCGCCAAGCATCACTCCTTTGCCAAGGCAGTAAACAGCTTTTATCAGCAATAATGATGGCATAATCCCAGCTAAAAAGGAAAGTAACATATGGCAGCAGCCCTACAAACACCATCCCAACAAAGTAGGGGGCATTTTTATTACAGCGTCCACTTGCAGAAAACCTGCCAGACTACTTCTCTCTTTTCTCCTCTCTTTTTTTACAGGTTATCATCTTCTCTGTTTGAGCTGAATGTGGCATTTGGGAGTTTTAAACTAATGAGTTCATTTTTCTAGGAAAAAAAAAGAAAAAAAAAAAAAAAGAGGAAGATGGGATGCCCAGAACTGACAGATGACAAGGAACACAAACACTCCTGTGAAATGAACATATATGCTTAACACAGTGCTGGGGAAAAAGAAATGCTGCAAAGGTGCCACATTATTTCAAATATTATTATACAGTTCAGTTTTAGGTGCAATGCTATGTTTGGAAAACAAATACGTGGCAAGTAATAATTCAGACCTTAAACAATTTTTTTCTCTAATGATGCAATATGTTATATAGGAGCACTGCTAATAGGTCAGGTGTAAATCAGTGCAAATTTTGTTTACAAGCTGATTTCAAAAACAAAATTAATCTAACATTATTAACCTTTTTTAATGGCTGGCATCCTCATTTATATCTGTGGATCTAATATTCACAAAACTGATTTTAAGCCCAACTGTGTATTTATCAAAACCAGCATGAGCCACAATGCCCGTGCGGAGCACGTTGGGCTGGACTAGAGGATACTCTGCTGTCACACAGCCTGGCTCCTAATTGATGAAACGGTGCTTCGCTTTTCCCCCATCTTACATGATTTGCTGAAACACCATCTCCAAGTAAAGAAGAGATTCCAATCTCACTTGGGCTCTGCAATCTCATCACGCAATTATTTGAAAACATTACGATTCACTAATTATCATGCTAATTATTTTGCCCTATACATTTGCCATCATGTTATACAATTAAGCACACAGCCCAAACCTTTGTTCACGCCATGCAAATGCTCGTGCTGATTGGGGAACGACTGCAGGAAACTGGAGGAATGCACTAATATTTTTTTGACATCTTTACCTATAAATATTTTTTCAGACTGAAAAATGTATCTAATAGCTCCACTCACTGATGTGCACTGCAGTTTACCACAGTGTCTATATTTCTGTTGTCAGTTTTACAGTATCTCCCTTCATTAAACCTATCAAGTTTTCCTTTTGATCATGCAACCAAGGCCAGAAGACAGATATCTTCCTGGAACAGAGCAGTCTGCCAAGTCTTTCACAAGACCAGCTTTAACCTCCCTATTGATTTTCTCAACACTGCAGCCATTCATTGTTTGTGACATTTGGCTGTCGGCTCTTTAACACCCTTCAACCAAATCAATTTCATATTTTTGTCAATGCCCTGCTAGAGGATGAGCAAAATGGGAAGAGACTTAGCATGATTTAGAATGTTGATTTTCTGGAGCAGTTTTATCTGTAGTTTTTACAAGCCTTATAAAGTTAATTCAACGTGTTTATTTAAGCATACGCAATAAACTGGGAGAGAAGCACTCTCAGAGTTAAGTTTCAGATTCCCCAAATCTAATCCATGAAGGAAACTAAATTATTATATCAATGTCGGTAAAAATTAATGTGTGGCAATCCCATTCCCTCCAAAACCAAAACACACACTAGGCAGGTCCCTGCCCACCCCCTGCCCGTGGTGTCAGGCCCAGCACTGTGCTGCAGTTCCAACAGACCCACCAGCAGCACCAGCACCTCCGGGGCTCCACCAGCACTGCCCCTCTGCACAGCGAGGGGTGGTCGGGCTGGGCCCCCAAAGGGAAGGACCCGTCCTTCCGAGCCACGGGCGTCAGAGAACAGTGCTCGCAGAGCTGGGAGCAGCCGTGCCCTGGGCAGGAGGGCATGGGGGAGATGGAAGACAGATCCTGGAAGGGACAAGGAAGGGAGCTCTGACCCACACATGGACCTCAGGGATGCATTTTGGGGCTGATGCTCAGCCTGGGCTTTCCGCACCCTCCTGGGCTCTGCCACGCACCGGTCTCTCCATCCAGGGCACGGGTATCCCGATGGTCGAGCTCAGCGTGCCCCCCATGCGCGCACAGCCTCCCAGTGGCAGACGCGGTGCTGCAAATCATTTTGATGCAACATATTAATCTGATGGACCCGTGGCATTAAGATGCGGATTAACAGCCTGGCAGCCTGAACAGCTTCTTTGGAGCTGGTTGGCGCTGTGGTGTAAATATGTATTTAGGGCATCTCTAGGATGCACGTTAGAGAGGCAGCGGATTGTACCCGAGCCTCCCTGCACACCTGGATTTATGCCGTGTTTACTAGGAGGCCTACAGATACCGTAGGCTCGGCAAATATTGTCATGGAAGCGGTTACTGCCTGTAAAAATCCAGTCTGATCAGTTTTGTCTACACAACCCCTCACGGTTCCGCTTTCAGCTCCTGCCCTCCGGAGGCACGTCCAACGACAGGACAAAACGCTTTTGTGGCGTAGAAGGACGAGGGACGCGCCTCCTGTCCTACCCCACCGCAGAGGTTACCTTCCCGCGCCCGGCCCCCGGCTCCTGGGGAGCAGGGACTGTCCTTCGCATCCTTCCCCTCTATTTTTAACTGCTGATAAATTGGACAGACTCCTGCTCAAACCGGGCTGGTTTCAAGGACGCGGAGGACGGTGACGGTAGCAGTTGACACTTCATTACATCAGAGATATGAGCAGGAGGGGGGACCCCAGCTCCCCCAGGGTGGCAGGGGGCAAGCCGGGAGCTGCTCTCATCCTGCCCGTGCCCCTCGGGGTGCCCAGGCCTGTGGCACAGGGCACACTCCTGAGCGTGGCTCACGGGGGGCAAGCGGCTGTGCCCTGCACCCCAGCAGTTTGCTGGAGACCCCCTGATCTTCGAGGGTGGGGGATGGCTCCTGGGGGGATCCACTGGACCCCTCTGGCTGCGAGACCCCCCGAGGGCAGGGGCCACAGCACTGCCAGCACCACACTGCCTGGGCTGTGGGAAAAGGCCTGATGAGAAATGAATTTGAAAAACCAATTGTAAAAAATAGTTTTTAAGTCTCTCAGCCTTGCCCCTGGGGAAGGAGGACATGGTGTGTTTAAAATACTGTGCTTAAAATAAAAAATATTCTCCATGCTGGCAACCTATTTTGCTGGGCTCCTGATACTGCTGTTTCCAAGACCACGTGCACACCAGACCCCCCTCCCCAGGGACTCCGCAGGACAGCTAGAGCCAAGGTTAAAAATAATACTTCCAGGATGGTTTCCCAGCCTGGTATCCTTCACATGCGGACTACGCCCAAACCACTCCTCCACTAAACCTCAGTGGAGGGGATGGGATGGGACGGGATGGGATGGGATGGGATGGGATGGGATGGGATGGGACGGGATGGGACAGGATGGGATGGGATGGGACGGGATGGGACAGGCAGGTGAACTCCCATACATGGTGCCTGCAGCATGGGGCTGGAGCATGGTGGCTACAGGACCTTCAGACCAGCTGCTGCTCTGGGGCACCCCAACATCTCCCCTTACAGATAAAGCAAGAAACTGGTGGTTGGAGAGCATGGAGGCTCCTGAAAACGTCATCCCTCATCACCCCAGGTAAGCGGTCCCTGAACAAAGGTGTCTGCTCCATGATAGGTGCAAAGTCCATGACACCAAGAGACTCTGCCTGTGGGAGGGAAACACCCCCTCGACTCCCCTTGGCTGGGGAAGGGTCCCAGGGTGGGGGTGGCAGGGCACAGCAGCACCCACCCTGCCCTCCAGGCCACCCTCCCCTGCGGAGGAGCCCAGGGCCCTCGCTCCAGCGTGCCAGAGGACTCGGGCACCCTCTGCCCCACTCCAGGCGCAGCCCTGGGCACGTGTCCTCCCAGGGCTTTCCGGCCTTTCCCCCTGGGTCCTGCCACATTTTGCCAGTCTGTTTTCCCACCGTTTCCCACTGCCACATACACGACAGGCCAGGAGAGAAGCTCTGCCCGACTTAACAACAAACCCATGTAAGACCAACGGGGCAGGTCCTCGGCTGGTGGGAATGACCACCCTCCACCAGACCACCGGCAACCCGCACCAGCCCGGGGTAGGAACTCTCTCGGCCGCAGGTTTTCAGCACAGCCCCCCTGGGCTCCCCATGCAGGGGCACAAGCCCTTGTCATTTTAATCAGAGCTGCCTTGCAGTATCACAATGAAAAAACACACCCAGACTTTGTTCTTTCATATCAGTGGTTTTCAAACTGAAAGTGAGAACCTGTCCAGTCTGCAGTGGAAAAAATGCAAGGATCAGATGATGAGCAGAAGGGGGGCTGTGCCGGAGGAGCACTAGCTCATCCCACCCGCCTGCACACCTACCACCCCAGCTCAGCACCGGGTTCCGGGGCGAGCAGGGAGCTCTGGCTCCCCAGCCTATCTGGAAGGAGCGGAAGGAGGCAGGGACCCGGGCCCCGCAGCCTGCACGCTCCCGCTCCCCGGGCTCCCAGCACCCACTGGCACCCACCGACAGAGCAGCGGGGCCGGTGCTGGCGTCGCTCCCACCCGCCCTGCCCTGTGCTGGAAACAGCCACTGGTATCTGCCGGAGCGCCCCGGCCGGGGAGCCCAGCGCCCTTATCAGATGGGCCTCCAGCAGACCTGGCTGCGCCGGCACCGGGGGATCAAGCAGCTCCCAAAATACCAGAAACACGATTCAGAGCATTTTTCATGCCCAGCAGAGCAGCAAAAGAGCAGCCTGGAAAATGTATTTTCATATATTTACTGTATTTTTTAGTTTTCTAGCAGCAAATAGGAAGACATGAAAATTTCTTGCTTGCAACAGCCCTCACTCGGTTATTCCCCTGTTGTTTTAACTGTGGGATTTTTCCCACTATGCCCCAATATCCTCCTATTTTCAGCTGCAGCATGTTTGCTTTGATGATGCCTTAACCTAGAAATACTCTGCAGTTGTTTACCCGCTGGTAGAGCTTCAAATATTATATTCTCACATTTTTAAATCAGTGCAGACACCTGAGACAAAAAGTGTCCCAAAAGCTGCCTACAAGAGCTACATGCTGGTCACTCTTTCTTGTCAAGGTTGATTTATTGCCTCCTTGCTGTTCAATTTCACATTTTGTCCTCATCATATCCGTGGCTCATGATCATTCTAGGCTGACCCTTGTAGGGCAGGCAGGGAATATTGATAAAACAATTATCTGTTAGCCGTTCATTTGATTTTCCATTTCAATTACGGATTGCACGAGGCAAAAGGAAAAAGATTGCATCATTGATTTTTCTACCTTACAACAGTAAAGAGTTGCTTTGATGGTTATAAAATGAATGCAACTCAACCATGCTTTTAAAGGTCATATTTTTTGTTTTACTATATTTCTTAAAAGCCTTAATATATGCAAGGATGGCGGGGGGAGAAGCCCGCACCGTCAGATCAGATAACCAGATACAAAGCACACATGCGTCAAAGAAACGCAGGTGAAAAACCCCTCGCTCTAATGTATTTACAATAAATCTGATCTTCCCCAGCCAACTCCTCAGAATCGCTCCGCAGCCGCGACGCGGCTCCGGAGTCAAACGCCTGCCTGCAAATGCCTCTCCTCGCGTGTAGCTAAGGAGAATTTAACAAGGCGCTCCTGGAAAAGTGGCCTCCCGCCCGACGGAGAGCACTGCGCCCCGGCCCCGGCTCCGCGGCACTGCTGGCGTTAGGAGTTCGCTCGGCTCACGCAATATGCAGAGCGCGGCTGCAGGAGGAGACGTATTATCCCTGCTAAACAGAACTATGTTAAACTTCACCTATGTGAAGGGATGATAATGTGCTCTTGCCAGGCAGTGATCCGGGACGGTCACACTGGCGCGGGAGCGGTGCTGAGCCCACCGCTCTCCATCACGGTTCAGCGCCCGGCGCAGCTCCGGGGGATTTTCACATGGCCGACCCTCGGAGAAGTTCAGCCTTTGATCAAGGTTTAGCGTGCCTGGAGTGGCCGCGGCGCAGGAAAGGGCTTCCATTTTCTGTGTCATAGGGTGCCAGTGTTGATCTCCTTAAAGCCCCAGAGTTTTCTTCCAAGACTGGATTACGCTCAGCAATTAAGGTAATGAACTGGCTGAGGTAACAAAGCATAATGATCTCTTTTGTCCTCTGAATGCTTATGAACTCCGCTCATTCACAATAGTCTGGAATGCAAAGCTTTCTCCAACACCGCGCGGCTTAAAACTGTGTAAAAATGATTACTTCCATTATGCCTTCATGGTTTGACATTTTTAATTTAAACACCTGTAATATTTAAGCATACTTCTCAGAACCAAAATACCCACTCTCGCAGAATGCTAGCTTACCTTTTCGGAATATTTTGACATCTTATGAGTATTATTTTAATGCCTGAAAAGATAATGTGACGAATCCATTGCAAATATATCAAAATATGTGTATAGGGGACTGTTTCTCGCTTTTTGTTTCAAAACAATGGGGGTTTCAAAATAAGGCACGACAGCTGAGAGCACGGTAATATTTTCATACGGCAGTATATTGTGTTGGTGACAGGAACGGCCGAACCACATTGTCTCTGCGTATGTGCTGGCAAACGCAACACAACTTTTGCTTCAAATCAAGCCCTTTTATGCTGTATTAAATACCGGCGCGCACAGGGCAATCCTTCCCGAGCACGGGGTATTTTGATGCAGCTATTTCACTTTTTTAAAGCATTTACTCAAGGTTTTTATTTATTTATTTTGAAACATCTGGCTACTACTTTTATATTTTTTTCAGATTTTTTGCATGATATAAACCTTCTGCACTGCAGAATCCGCTGCACTCTGATCTTTCATCTTAACACATTTCCAGCCCCAAATTTCACTTCAATCTCACCTCATCTCTCCATACTACATTAACCCCTGGCAATTGCCTTCCAAATGACCCCATTAAGCTGTAATTGCCTCAGCAGGCCTGCACTTTCGCTTGTAATTCTGTACCTCTCATCTCCCAGACGTTCTCTCAGCATCATTTCGTGTTCTGGCTCCCTTCACTGAGCTCAGCTTATGACCTCGCTGCACCATGGCCGAAATGACTACTAAAAGCATAACAGAGACGGAATTCCATTACTTATTTTCAAAAGTTCTCTGGTGCCCTAATGTAATATTCTTTGGGGAGCGTTGTCAAGGATACCAAGCACCAGCCATTAAAACCTTTTGTTTCCCAAGGCATTCCGTCTTTTATTAATAAATAAAGATAAAGAGAAGCTCATCCACCCTCCAGAAAGTCGCCTTGTGCTTGCAGCGCTCTGGTACAACTTCAGTCCTTGTTCCACCCTGGTAGGTGGGGCACGGCGGCGCTGCGCCCGGCAGCAGGCTGGGCAGGCTGGCAGCTCAGCGCGCTCTGCCCGCCCCGGCGCTGCCGCGCAGATCAATTAAAGCCCTTCCGCAGGTAATTCTGCAGGAGCGGCTCGGCAGGGTAATGCCCGCCTTCAGCGCGCTGCCTTCGCACCTACGATGGGCACGAGAGCCGAGGTCCGAGGAGCCTTGTGTGAGGAGGAGGGGAAACTGCAACTGTCCTATCCCACTGTCAGGGCTAACAGTCTATCACGGATAATGGGAATCCCCAATGGGGGCGAGCAGAACAGCACGGAAAAAGCTGGCTAATCCTTTAACCGGGTTTGTGGCTCAAATGTGCTAAGGAGGAACCTCCCGCTCACGGCTGTTGTGAGGCGGCCAGGAGACATATATTTCAGATTGAAAATTAATTGGTGCTGGATCCAAGCAAGCCTTTGTAGCAAGCAGTAACCTTTTCATTTTATGGTCATGACACTGAAATATTAAGAGCCCTCTTCTCCCATAAACTATATAAACAGAGGCACTCTGAAAAATGGAGGCAGTTTTTTTCCGTGGCAGAGAAGCAGTTTTACTCTTAATTCATAATAAAACTTTGCGCCGAGGCTGAGCGTGGCAGTGGGGTCACGCACGGGCAGGGGCCTCACGCAGGGCTGCAGGGACAGCGCTCGCCGGGGAGGTGACGGTGGGGCCGGGGCCATCGCCGTGTCCTCCTGCACCAGCAGCGCTGGCAGCCCTGGCTGGGAAGGTGCTCCGGCAGCCCACGGGCAGACACGAGGGCACGTACGTGGGCACATTCTGACCACCACCATAGCTTTCTGCCACACAGAAAGGAGCAGAAGCTCGTGGGGCCGTGGTAGGGGCAGATGCTGGCACCGCAGAGCTCGCCCCACCAGCGAGGTGCAAGCGCCGGGACTGGAGGCCCAGCAGAAAGGCCCCGCAGAGAACACCCAGCACCCTGCAGCCATGCCCAGGAAATCCCTGCTCGTAAGCTGCTGGGTGCTGGGACACGTATCAGAAAGGTCTTCACTTCCCATGTGACCTATGAGCTGCTTCCTTAACATCTGCAGCTCATCACCATCAGAGGCAGTGCTGGACCAGGTCAGCCCTCCATCGGATCCAGGAAATCCATGCGGTTTGGGTTGATTTTCTCATTTAACCCTATTTGTGGTAATAATGAGTTCACATAGATTTTTAGCCAAGAAATGGATTTCATCCAAGATCACCAACTAAAGGCAGATTCTCGAAAATTTTTCATTCTCCTCGCCAGAAAGATGGAGAAGACCTGTGTCTGAGGACATGTGCACGTCCATGGTGTTGGGGGTGACACTGCCCATGGCTCCATATGCCATGTTAGGCTCAAGGCTACTGCCTCTTCCATCTTCTTTGGAGAATCCATATAGGTAAGACGGCAAAATGAGTCTAATCGCTGACTGGCTCCAAAGGTACCAGAGGAGATAAAAAAGAAACCAGAACTTTTCCATATAGGGATGGTTTGTGCTGGCAGATGCCTGAGCTTGGCTCATTCCTCTGGCTGCGAGCGAGCCGCGCGTTGCAGCAAACATCACGGCTCTGTCTGTATTTATTCTACACACTAGGCAGGAAATTTCCATTTCATGCATCACTCACATTTTGTACTGATTCTGCGAAGTCAGTGCTTACACTTGACGCAAACCCAGGAGGAACTCTAATTGGTTTGGTGTTGCTATTGTTTGAAATTTCAGTTTAGGCTCATTGGGCGCCAATTTTGTTTGCTTTTCAGTAAAGCTTGTGTTACTAGAGTGAAAAGCAGAGACAAGAAGCTGAATAAAAAGTCAGACTAAGTGCTTCAGTTAGTTTTGTTTTCCTTAGAACAGAGTTTGATTTTATCATATTCCATTAGTCTGTAAAGCACCGATAATGCCATTTTTGTCAGCATCCTGAGATTATCAGCATCAACAAAAGTGGTAATCGGCAGGCCTGGCTCCGTCCCCTTCGATGGGAAGCACTCAGCAGCGAGGACCATCCCTGCCTGCGGCTCTGCACGTGCTGAGCCCGTGGGTGGCCTCTGGATGTCCCCCGCTCCCCCCGACCACGCGGGCAGGAGGTGCCCAGCACCTGGGAGCAACGCGGTGCCGGCACACGCCCTGCCATGCAGCATTTTGGCTCTTCTCGTTACCAGCATCAGTGGGACTGAAATCCTGCACGGAATTTGTCAGCCTTTTCCACACAGAGGTTACAAGAACGTTGCCAAAAAAAGACCCTCAAAACTGTTACAAACACCCAACAAGTGAAATCGCTAAAGACAAAGCACCTCCATCTCCAAAACTTTGCCATATTTCTTGTTTGTCTAGTTACCGAAGTAAACACGAGTTAGAGAGGCACTTCATCGCCATTTCCAGAGCTCCTGGACACGTCTAATGAAAACAGCAAGTCATGAAGCATAGCGTGGCATCAATGCCACGGCAGAGGCAACCGTGAAAAATGAGTTGTGCTTTTCGTATTCCAGAATCCTCTTCCTCTCTTCCCAGAGAAAAGAACTAAACTAAATAACTCCATGGCCCATTTACTTCTCAGCTACCTGGGGCGAGGGAGGCATCCCTGAGCTCTTCGTACGAGGAACGCTGGAGGGATGCAGCAGCACATCAAGGGGGGGATGAATCAAACAATCAAAATTTAAAGGAGTATTTTCTGAGTGCCAGGGATGCTGGTGTGGAATTAAGCAGCAAAGGAGAATTGCCCGTGAAACGCCGCAGAACAGGACCCCGGCACGCTCCTGCAGGTTGGGTCGTTCCGGCTGCAGTGTATGTCAACCCGTCTGACACCGCACGAAATGGTGGCCAGAGAAACCAAGTGTGAAACAAATAACCCATCCTCATGGCCCCACGAACCACGCTGAGATGATTGGCCCAGAGATGGTGCCAGCCAAGCGGGCCCACTAAAGGAGAGCAGAGGAGTTCCCAAAGCTTTCAAAGAAAATCTCCAACCTGGGACAATTTTCTATTTATTTCCAAGACTTCCCCATCTGTGACAAGATTCCTGCGGGCGAGCTGAAGTGCCAGCTGCAGGGAGGGACTGCAGTCATGCATGGCACAGCTCCGCTCTTCTGTGACTTCCCCGTCTCAGTAGGACAGCCCTGGGACAGCCGCCGGCAGCACGCGGCACGGTCCCACCGCCGGCTCGGTACTTAGGGAGGGATGTTCGGCGTGACAGCTCGGTGCGAGGAGCAGAGCACCAGACACTCCCCGGCTGGAGGCAGCCTCGCTTGCTCCGTGCCCGGTGCCTGCGCTGCTCAGCAGTGCCCTGCTGCACCCACAGCTCGGCGTGGTGGAGATGGAGGTGAAAATCTCACCATCGAGGCAACAAAGCCATCAATGCCCTGACACGATGTGGGGAGGGAAACGCAGCTCATCAAATCACCACCCAAACGGGGCAGTGTGAGAGAGGGGCCGGGGGAGGCGCATCGAGGGGGTTCCCTGGTTGTTCTGGGAGCGGAGCAAGCATCTCCTGAGCTTCTATGGTACCAATGCATGAGGCATTAGGGTGCCTACAAGATGCTTCCCAGCTTCCACAAGCAGATGGAGATGGCTGGTAACCACTCAGGGGCTGAAAGGAGAGATTTGCTGTGGGTTAGGGCTGACCCCCTCAGAAGGGACATTTACGGCATCATTAGGAGCCCTCCCGCCATCTGTGCCAGGCATCGGAATTGTTCTCTCCTTCATCTTTGGCTGCATGTGATGAATGGCCAAGAAGAAAAGCCAGGTGTGAGCCCCAGGAGGAGCTCGCCCCCCCCGTATTTCATCCACCGCTGCCCGTTCGGCTCGCAGAGCTGAGGTGCTGGGCGCACGCCTGGCTCTCGCTCCCAAAGTTTGCAGCGGGGCTGCCGGGTGCTTGGGAGGAACCAGAGGTGGGCAACCTCATCTGCACCCGTAGCTTCCAAAAGGGTTATCCCCTTAGGGAGCTGCAGAGCACAGCTTCTGCACAGGCCTGGGGCCTCCTTCCCACCTGGAGCAGCGGGCAGCAGGCAGCCCCAGACCTGGCACCGCTGTGGCACAGGGCACTGCCCACCCTAGTCTGCCCAGCCTCTCCTTACCCTGCACCTCCTCAGCAGGTCCATGGTCGCTGCTGGGCTGCCCTGGCAGATGCAGCACGAGCTCTTATTGCCAGAGCCATTTTTAATTGAAAAAATAAATACAATACTCTGCATCACCTCCATCTGAACCTTGCACCAAGAGTGAAATCTCCCATTTCCACCAAAGCAGTTAGTTTCTATCCTAAAGGACACATCTGGTGAGCTCCATCCTTCACTCCTTGCAGCTCCTCAACGTTTTTACTTTTAACTCCTAATTAACTCCTAATCCCTGGACTCCCAAGGAAATTCTCAGTTATTTCCTTCCCAGCTCTGCAGCCCCCGTCGCCGGCAGACACAAGAGCTGCTCCTTCCGTTGCAGCGACAAACACACAACCGTTTGGTAGTATTAACATCTTACCCAGACCTACTCGGTCCATGTTACATCAATCCCTGTGCAACAAACCTGAATGAACTATAGATGAGTTCCATAATTCAAGGAGAGAACTGAGCAAGAAAGAGGAAATTATGTGGATAATAAGGCACCCAAACCCTGCTTGGCAGCCCTGCTGCGGTGTCCGGTCCAGCAAAGCACCACTCTGTAGCAAAGACAAACAATGAAAACCAAAAGCATCTATGGCCTCCATTACAAGATGCTTTGTATGAAACAAAATACTCCTTTTGTAGGTAAAAATGATACAAAGCAGAAGCTGACGATAAATTTTTCCTTTCAGTTTTAATCAGGCTTCCTGTTGTAAAAGCTCAGCAGACAGTGACGCGAGACACTGCCTCCCAACTTCGGTTCACCTTTGCCGTTCCACCAGGGACACCGTGTCAAGATTGTTCAGCTTTTTTGATGAGTGCTGCGTGGGTAACTAATGTGTAAATGCAGATACGTATAGAAAGCGGTTTTGACAGTGATGTATTGCAACTGGTTCCAGATGTCGGCGAGGGATGCTTGGCCAGGCACCTGGGGCTCGCCTGCCACGGAGCCACACCAGCACCAAACCAGTCTTCAAATAGATCACAAGGCTTTAACTCTCCAATTATAATCTTATTAAACAACCATCACTCGAGCTTCTGCTTCTCCTCTTCCAGGATGCCTACAAAATATCTCTGTGTTGTTGTTCGCATTTTAATTTTAATTAAGGGGAAATAAGCTGCAATGTGAAGCTGAGTATTAAACCCTGCAGTTTGGCTGTCAATGGGAAACTTAAAAGCAAGCTGTTGAATCAGTCAAAATTAACCTTATATTAATATTTAACATTTTTTATATCGCTGCACCAAAACCTGCACATTGCACACGCCAAACATTTAATTAGATATCCCCTAATTGCTCACGTAAATGTCGAAATGGCGCAACAAATACTGCATTTCCCGTGGAAGATTACGAACACGTGGCAGATCTGCCTTTGATACTGGAGCAACTGCTGGGGGGGTTGTTTTAATGAGGAAGGTCTTGCACACGATGGTAACATCCACTAGAAAGAGCTGGCTGGAGCTCCACGTATCCAGCCACGACCTGTGCCCGTGGTGCCAGGGCCGGGGCCACCTGCACGCGCCAGAGCGGAACGTGCCCATGAAACAGGAACACGGCTGGAACACGGCGGGGTCCTCTGTCCCCAGCAGCGCCCTGCCCAGACCCTCGCTTCTGGTTCTCTGGCAAGGGGGAGTTTTACACAAAAATAAAAATGTGAAAAATTAAGTAGTTAATTAGTGCAGCAACAGTCATCGTCGATGCACAATTAATGTTGACAAGCTGCTGGAAGACGTGGCCAGAGGAGTAAGCAGGCAGAGCGCATGCTACGTTCCAAGGAGCAGCGTTTAACCTCAGAAACTGATAAAGTTGCACTCCTTACAGCAGAAGTGTCTGTAGCTCAGCTCCAACATCAGCGTTCGGTCTAAAGGGAATTTTCTCAAACAACCTGTCTGTCTCCCTCCTCCTCCGGAACGAACCCCGGCGCTCCGACCGCGGCCGCTCTCGGGGGATCTCCCACCCTCCAGCCCCGCTCCCTCCGCGGGCCTGGCACCAGCCGCTCGCTGACGCAGGGAGCCGCGGGAGCCCGGAGCAAAGAGGGAGACCCGCGCCGCTGTCTCCTCGGCCGCACCAAAGGGTTCAGGCCACGCTGACGAAAAGCACGAGCAGGAAGGAGGCCGGCACACCGCTGCAGCCCACGCGCCCCTTCCACCCGAGCCTCCCCGGCCACCGCCACCCCGCGCTGTGCTCGAAGCCCCCACAATCAATGACCTTGTCATGAGGAAACTGTTCGACTACCGGCTAATCGGGTGTGCAGGGCCTAGTGTCACCTGGGGTACTGGCTGGGGAAAGTCTGACCGGTCTCGGTTACTCTTCCAGTTGGATCATCAAATTCATTTCTAACCCGCATTTACATGACCAACCTGGGAAATTTTACGAGCAGCCCCGGATACGGTACCGAATGGTGCCAGAAGCACGGAGCGTGAACTACGACCTCCCTTCTGCTTGCAGGGCTCCTGCAGTGACAAACCCTTCCTAGCCAAACCACCCCGAGCAGGCCCAGGCTGCGTGTTCACCCGCTGAGGCTGGAAGGATGGAGCCTGTCCTAGCGAGAGGGAAAGTTTCAGGGGCATTCTGATTGACCTGCGAGCTTTGTTCAATGACACGCTCTGCATTTTGAGACGGTGGATAGGAACCAAAGGACCTTTTGCTTCACTAAAGCAGAAACTGATAAAAAATGGCCTTTTCCTGCAGTCAGTAAGGCAGGATAGGAGCGAGATGATACAGATATCTCCCACATGGCATGTTAATGTGCGAGAGCATCCTGGTGTGAACAGCCCGCTGCACAGGAGGCGTTTCTCCAGGGGATCGGGTGTTTGCTGGTGGCAAGGGACGGTGAGCAGCGATGCCCTGCCTGCTCCCGGGACCACTCGCTGCAGCCAGGGCACCCAGGGCCCTGCCGGGGCAGCACCCGGGCTGGAGCTCCACCAGAGCTTGGGCTGCTCCCATGGTGCGGGGGCACCTGCACTCCGGTGGGCAGCTCTGGCCAGGGGCTGGCCCTTCCCACCTCCTCCACCCTGGTGCCCTTCCCACCTCCTCCACCCTGGTGC